>JAWQFJ010028964.1:40000-47500 GCA_034096865.1 Theodoxus fluviatilis
ATGCGTGCCTTGGTTAGGCAGTGTTTCTTGTCAGAACAATAGTTACAGATTGTGTTTTGTCTCCATCATTATCATTGGACCATTTATCATCATCATTTAAAATGTTGCGTTATTGTCATGTTTTTTTTACTTCATCAGTCTCCTTTTACCAGAAGGTGTTGCAGGGAGATGAAGTTGACGGCTGACCGCTAGGCAGGATGCCTGGTACATGTAGCATCATGTTGTGTTACTGTCATACAATGGAGACTAATCTTCTGCTTTATGATTTTACTTCAGCATTAAAAAAGGAAGTAATCACATGTCATGAACTTGTGTAGTACTTTGGATCTAGTTGTCTCACTGACAGTATGTTTTGACCTGATATGGAACCCCAACATAAATTACTGCTTGTGGGATTAAAATGGCCCCCAAATATTCTCAGGCACAACCAAGATAGTGTTTTTGGCATACATTTTGGAATTGTTTCATGCAAATTCTGGTGGACCTGAAAGGGCCCGCCTATGAGGGTGAGGTTGACAAATTCTGGAAGCCCTCTGCACACCTTCCACAGTCAGGTCGATTGGTCCCCAAGGACCAGATCTGGTGCTAGCATAGCAAATAACAGCTCCCAAAGACTATGAAGTAAAATGCCTTGGCCCCCTGCTGAGCTACAAGCCCCAACAGCCCTGCAGCCAGGGCTTCCAGCTGAGAGGGGCTAGTTGGGGGGGGGGTGTCATTGAGTGGGTCTAGCCATGTGTTACAATTAATGTGGCTCTTATGACTTGGAGGTAAAATGAGTAGTGTGAACATGAACAATTCAATTAAAGCTCACAATATAAAATCAAACACTTGCTTTTGCGATGTAGCGGAGAATTCCCATGTATGGGAGCATACTGTCTTGTGTTGGAGAGAATACATGTACATGTGTATATATATGGATGTAGTTCAACTGGTGGGGAAAAGAAACTCACAACAATTTTTCATGAGAACAAGTTTATAGTATTGATGATACATACATATATGAATCAGCATTAATTTGACAAATGCATACAATGGTGAATGTTCTGGCCACTTGGCAAAGAAAGCTTTGAGCAAAGAGCAGTTTTGAGAGACGCACAGTGGGCTGCCATCTGTGACTGGCCCAACTTTCATATTCTACGCATTCGAGCACATCATTCCATTGCAAATGAAATATTGATAATGCTTTCATTACTGATCAGGAAATCTATCCCACAACTTGAACACCAACGAACAACTCGCTTGCACTTGGAGAGCCAAGACTGCTTTCTCCCTTCTCACGTCCCCAGGCAGGATCCCAGCAGGCGACCTGGTACCCCGTATTACGAAATACATTTTTAATTTGTGTCGGGCCGACTGGGACGGCAGGGCGAAAAATAAACTACAAGAAATTACTTCTGTTTGGGGTGAGTGGTTCTTCTCCATATCACTCCCATGAATGGAAAAAGTTGTGCACTGCCGTTCCCAGATCAGCCATTCCGTCCTGACCCACTCCAATCTGTTGCGGTTGGAGCTTCCACCGGAGGGTCGTGCTTGCCAGTGCAGGCTCACCATGCGGCACGTTCTGGTGGAGTGTCCTCGACGTACTCATCTATGGGGTGGGTCAAGCAGTCTAAGACCAAAACATTTTAGATCCTCTTGATATGATACATTTTTTGAAAGATTCAGAGTTTTATTCTCGTCTTTGAGTCATACTATGTCTACATTGTTTTTCAATATTTCGCCTTTTATCTTGTTTGAAGTAATCATCTACTTCAATATAGTTTACCTCATTACATCACGCTGTAGCCTTGTATGGCCTTCCCTGGTGTTGGGCCCTTGGGCTCCATCCATCCGTCCCTAAGCGTTTCGAGGGTGCTTAGGGAAGTCAAGATGTGAATTTTGCTTCGACGGTTCTTGTGGGGGTTTTTCGTCATTGGAGGTTTTACATAGCCAGCGTGAGCTGATGTGCAGTTGAACTCGATCGAACCTATCTCATAGTCCTGGGTGTGCTTCATATAACTGCTCAATGAATCGTACTAGAATCCACTGTTGCGAAGAAGGTTTTATACATTGGTACGTTGGGTGTTTTTTATATCAACGTTGTGGCCTTATATAGCCTACACGGCTGATGAGCCCTTAAACTCCATCCACCTATCCACCCATGCACCTGGCTGTAATTCATGAACGTGGACTACGAAAGTCCACGTTCATGAATTACACGAATTACACGTGGACTTTCGTAGTCCACGTTCATGAATTACAGCCCTGCTGGAGACTTACCCACCAGATAACCAAAATGCCAAATCCACCGTCTTCAGTGTGTAGCAAGTAAAAGTTACAATGAATGTAAGGTGCCTCGTCTATTTGTCCTGAACTGGAATCTATCTTTCATGGAGTGTTCATGCCCTTTTCAAGTTCTCCAGTGACTCAACTGTGAGCAACCCCATCGCAGCGTAGCGTGCTATCATATGATGTCTTCGTATGAATACTGACCGTAGTAATGTACTTTAAGATAGGCCTACAGCTACGTGTGCTACATCAACATTGACGTAATTTCTGGAACAGCACAGGCACAACCGCTCCATGTTCCTCTCGTCACATGGAAACCATGGATTTTCCGAGCCTGCTCCAGTAGCTCAACCAGGGGTAATTTCAAGCTGGGAAAGAGGCTACCAGGGGACATTGGGACTATATCAGGTCATTGGTCATTTAGACAGGACTACATTCTACTGCAACTTTCAGACTTTTTTTTACAGTAGTAGTGTAGTTCCAAAACACCGGGGATCTCTTTAAGTGGGAACTCAGTTTTTCATTCGCACTGGTCACAGTCAGCAGTTTCATCTTCCTCAGACTGCACCAAGGCAAAGATCTTTAATTCAGTTTGGCGTTTGACCCAGGCAACGTTGCCCTTTCGGGAGACTGTTCTATCTTTGACGGTAGACCTTCAGTTTCTTCTACACGAGGGCGTTCCTTCGAGCTAACGATGCTCTGAATTGGAATCTTAGTTCTTCTTTCATACTCCATCATTTGTAAACGCCTATCATCCGAGGTTAATCGGTGTCTAGAGTTAATATTCACTGAAAGTACAGACTGTGTGTCTCTGCAGCAGTTTTTTCATCCCTCGGGAAGGCAGTTTTGATCTGGCAAAATACTCTGTTCCACCAGTGTTTATCATCACAATGACAAAAACTGATGCAAAAGGTCTGTGACCTAACTGATCTCAAGAACCAGCAGAAAATGATGACATAACACTGCGTATGGTCGCAAAAAAGAGGTAAAGATGTGGTTTTATATAGCGACTTACACCCTTTGTCTGGGTCTCAAACCGCTTTACACTTTACCCCCTGATCACTGGGCATCTTGATCAATCCTCACTGGTCCCTCACAACAAACATAGTGACAGATATTTGAGACGCACACAGTCAGGTACCAGCACCAACTCCGCTCCCTGGGGAGTATTCCAACCCGATGCTGGTGCTTGGCCGCATACAAGGGTTAATCGCACTACGTTTTGTCAACATTGCCCTCACAGGTACCCGGTTTTACTCCTGGGTGGGGAGAAGCAATGCGAGTTAAGCATCTTGCTCAAGGATGCAACCCTGGGAACCGCGCAGCTGCGAACGCCGTACCCACTGGCCGCAAGCGACTGAAGGTCCAGCGCGCTAACCACTCGGCCACAGAGCCCCACAACGCTAACAATATCAAGATGAAGTTTTGGACTTGACGGATCAAACACTATGGAATGAGCTGTGATGGATGAATGGACAAGACTTGCTTTAGTTAAGATGTATTGCTCACAAACATAAATCTTTATTGTTCACATCATACGTACTTCACTGGCCTGCTCTTTCTGGAATGGCCACAGTTCGATGCGACCAGACCATCGTAAAGCTCGTAGATATAATAGTTCACCTTATGTATCATTTTGCACTCTCTGGCACTTCTGTCACTCGCATCCATCCACATGAGCTCATTCCACGGGTTGCCACGATTGTGCGAGAGTACATCCCTATGCGCAACATTGGTCATCAACTCTTCGCTCACAGAGAACTGCCACCTTGACATTGTTTCTCTCCTCTCATAATCACAACACACTCCGACAAGTTCTGGGGATAACGTGTTGGGCTCGAAAACCTTGCTTGGAATTGTTCAGCTGAGTGGATTTCCTTCTTCTTTGTTTATGCCCTTTGATGATGACGCCCTCCCCTGAATCTTCGACGACCCTTGATCAGACCTGGTCTGACCTTGGCGGGGGCATGCAGCATGTTGTTCTTCAAGGCGCGCTGTCGTAGAATTCTGTGTCGGCTTGCCGCTGGCATAGGAGGTGGAAGTTCTGGGACGATCAGTTTGTAGCACTTGGCTGCCCAGATGTCCCTCAACCGCTGTAGAAAGAGTAATGGTAACGTTGTGAATTTCGTGCGTCTGATTCCTTTTGTTTCGTCGTTGTCGTCGTCACGTAATCGCCGTCTCGTCATAGTTGTCATCGTCGTCCCCTTTCGTCGTCGTCGTCGTCGTCGCCGTCGTCCTCCTCCTCCTCTTCCTCTCCCTCCTCCTCCTCCTCCTCCTCCTTGTTGCTGATGCTGCATGCCTGTCCTCGTCTTTAATTTCGCACCTCCTGCCTGCTCCTCCGTCAGTTCCCATGCTACTCTCCTGGACTTTTTCATCCCCTTCTGCTCCTCTTTCTCCTGCTTCCGCTCCTCCTGTTCTGCCTGCTCCTTTCTCCCCCTCCCCTCCCCTACCCGTTCCCCTCACCCCCACCCTTCTCTTCTCTCTCGCACCTGTGGACTGTAATCGTGTGCAAGGAGCACACGGGAGGACCTGTGCGTGCAGGCGTCGGATTCCAGGGGTCTGTTGAAGAAGCCGTCCACTCGCCTGACGCTGACCAGCGCCTGGTGGGCACACATGGCGGTGTAGACGTCTTCCAGGTGGAAGAAAGGCACGTTGGGGGAGGCGCGGAGCACGCCAGCCACGGCGGACTGAGACAGCAGGTAGCCAGGCCCGAAACAGAAGCTTGGGTACTTGCCCGACGGGTGGCTTCGAAAGGACGTGTACCTGAGGGAGTTGGTGGTAAGAAGCGATGACGATGTTGATCATGTTTTGATGATCATGACGATTATGGTGATTATGTTGATTTTGGTGGTTTTGTTAATGATATTGGTGGGTATTTTGTTGATAATCTTGAAGCTTCTCATGACAATTCTTCTGATGATAATGATTCTCGTGATGTTGATTTTAATGATGATGATGATGATGATGATGATGATGATGATGATGATGATGATGATGATGATGATGATGATTTTGAGGATGGTTTTGATGACGAGGATGATTTGATTATAATTTTGATATCATTTTATGCTCAAAAGACTTACTTTATGGAAATAATGAATACGGTGATTTTGTTGATGAATTGGATGGTGATGATGTGAGCATGCGAATGGCGCTTTCCTTTTTGCACTTGCATTTATTCCCTCCCTCACCCCCACCCCATACCCCAAGCGTTATCCCCACCAAAAAATTCTTCATAAAGACAAACAAGCAACAGCAACAAAAACCCTCCTCGACGGAAAACCACGGAAAAAACAACAACCTGTAAGTATAAGGTGAATACAAACCAACCAATCAAACAAAAAAACTTGTGTAATGGCGTAACGCACATATACACGGCATAAAGTTACAAGACTTACATGACGTCACACAAATTGAACGGCCCGTATTTTTTCTTTGTGTGCCTGCGAGAAATGGTTGGGAAGAATCACGCTGAAAGACGACAACGTGATACATCCCGTTAACATAGCATAAAGTACATGTAGCATAGAATATTCATAAAGTCACAAACATTACGTAACGTTCTCTCTCGTCAATGGTCCTGTATGTTCAAGAACACGGTGTAAGTATACATTATGTACACTATGAGGTAACGTTCATAAACATGGCATAAAGTATATAACATGGCATTTCACATTGTCAAAACGTCCACATGAAGTTGCACAACGTGAGGTTCCATATTTTTGCCATTTCTTAAGTTTCGCATTATAGAATCCCACTGAAGGCAGGGCCGCGTTGCAGTGACTCGGGGACCCACGAGGCATAGGCCGATGTCAACAAGAGTCGCATACCTCCCTTATCAACTGGAATGCTGCGGTCTTATTAGTGTTTTCGAGGCCTGCTCCAGTGGCACCGCACAGCCAGCCCCAAGCAGCATTCACATCGCCTTACACCTGCTTGTTTACATCTGTTGACACCGAACTATTCCTCGCGGGATCTTGGCTTTCCTCGCCTCTGTGCAACACACCCCTGGACTGCGTGTGCATGCACGTTGTCGGAAATGCCATTGAATATTCGTGATCTCGACAGTTGTAGAATCACTGATCCAACCTGCCGCCTGACGTTTTAGAGCCCATCTACTGCTGTCGTGTCTCGTCTCTCTCAGAAATTGGTCGGAATTTCATTATATGTATCAGCACATTTTCATATGCTCATGCAGTGTGACCAGCTAACTTAATTTCCGAAGGAAAGACTGCTCATTGGCACGAACTGGTGGGCGAACTGACCGCCGTGCTATCGTCCCAATACCCAAAGACGTGACGCCAAGACCACAAGCTTTCCAGCTGTTCAGGTCATTCAAAGTAGATCAGCCGGGGTTCGAACCACCTACCACTTGGAGTTGGGGTCGCGGTTGGGGGGCATGCCCTGCACACAGTAGCCTGCCAGGACGGGTTCCTCCTCCAGTACGTCGTGCAGCTTTCCCGCCATCTGTAGCGTGTTCAGCCACACGTCGTCGTCGCACTTCAGCACGAAGCGGGCCTGCCAAGAAGCGAAGTGGTGGTATAGAACACGGCCACACCGTAGCACTGACACTGATGCACTCGCAAACGTACGCATGCACACGAATGCAAACAAGAAATCGGAGGCCAAGTACGTCATGAGAGGGAAGAGGAATGATGTTGACTTCAGCGTTCAATTGCAAGAGAGCGAGGTGAAGAAAGACTTGGGCGTTCATATTGACAGTGGACTAACATTCAAAACGCATGTCGGAATAGCCACAGCAAAGGCCAACAAAGTATAGTGGGTATCATCAGAAGAACGTTTTACTATCTGACGGAGGATCTGTTCATCCAACTGTACAAGGGCCTAGTCCGACCCAAACTCGAATATGGCTACTCAGTGTGGTAACCACAGCACAAGACGCTTTGTGCAGAAGTAGAGGCCGTGCAACGCAGAGCGACCAAGCTGATCCCAGGTCCGAAAAACAAGTCCTACAGTGAGAGATTGAAGGCCCTCAAACTTCCCAGTCTGGAGCACCGACGTCTCAGAGGAGATATGATAGACGTATTCAAGTACGTGCATGGACTATACGATGCAGACAGACCTCGCTTCGAGCCAACCAACAGCAGAGAAACCAGAGGCCACTCTCTCAAACTCCCAAAAGACCACTGCAGACTAAACGTGAGAGTCAACTACTTCTCTCAGAGTCGTCAACACCTGGAACAGTCTTCCTGAAGACGCCGTGTCTGCGAA
>JAWQFJ010028964.1:52500-56529 GCA_034096865.1 Theodoxus fluviatilis
AGACATTCAGAGATATACTGATAAAATGACACCCAAACACACACTGACGCAAACACTGTGATGCACAGATACAGACGGACAGACAGACGCACGCATACTCGCACGCAGGCACACAAACACACACACACACACACACACACACACACACTCACACACACACACACACACACACACACACACACACACACACACACACACACACACACACACACACACACACACACATTTTAAATTCAGATTGTCAGGACATGTGTAGCTGCGAGATGCGACATGAAATGGAGTAAGCAAATACCTTTCATCATGGGATCGAGCTAACTGGCTTGCGATTGTCACCGAAATCATGTCATTATCATCCATCAGCTTTCTGCTCTCCCAGGCAGGAAGTACTCATATACGTACACAAACGTACATGCACACACTCGCACGAATACACACACACACACACACACACACACACACACACATGCACACACGCAAGCGCGCGCACACACACGCACACACAGATAGACCCCTACGCACATACATTGACACACACGCACACACGTACACACACACACACACACACGCATACACACACACGCACACACACACGCACACGCGCGCGGGCGCGCGCATCCCCTACACACACACATACATGCACACACTCACATACACACGCGCGCGCGCGCACACATACACACACATACCCCTACACACATACACAGACACACACGCACGCAAGCGCGCGCACACACATACACACACACGCACACAGGCGCGCGCACACACGCACACATACATAAACACACATACACACACGCGCGCGCGCACGCACGCCCGCACGCACGCACGAACGCACATACACACACACACACAAACACACACACATTCATACATGCATTTTTCATTCAGATCGGCAGACCATACGGAGACGATAGACTCAACATGAAAGGAGTCAACAAATACCTTTCATGATAGGATCGAGCACTGTGGATCACGACGGTCCCCGAGAACAAAACACACCACAGTCGTCAAACAGTTCTCTGTCCTTCAGGCCTGAGCACATGTTCTGGACAAACTTCACAATCACAGTACCTTGAAAGCACACAACTCTGCATCGATCGTCAGCTTCAGTTCAATTCACACAGAGCACAGCTAGTGGAAGGGCACGTCCAACGCAGATCACAGTGATTACTGACCACATGCTGAAGAAGCTGTCCATACTTCCGCCTCTGAGTGTGCGATGTAACAAGGTAAAGACAGTGCTAGGTGTGTGTGCCTACTTTCCAGGACAGTTAGTATCGCGCGTGTAAGCTGCATTATCACCTGAGCGCAGGCATCGAGGCCGTCGTGAGTGACAAGGTGGAGATAGCAAATGTAGATCTTGCCACCTTACATCAACGTTCGTATGTCGTCGCGTACAGCCTGCATTCAAACTGATTACATTTTTTCCTTGTCAAGCGTTTAGTGACAGGCAACTAGCGACGCTCGTCCTGGCTTTGGGAACCTGTACATTTTTGGGGGTTGGGGGTGGAGTGTGGGGTGGGGGTGGGTGTGGGGTTGGGGTGGGGAATGTGTGGGTGGGAAATAACTCTGTGAAGTTACTTGTTTGATCAAGCATCTTTCAAATGATATATGAGATATTTCCGGGGGGAAAATTACATCAAAAAGGAATTTTAAACAGAGTTTCTTGCTGCAATGCGTTGCAGAGAAAATGTGAAATCACGATGTGCGTTTTTCATTTACACTGGTAATAAACCTGTAGATCAGGAAAATGTTCAGAAATGACCACAGGTTAAGATATAAGTAAAGTTGCTTTACTTGGACCAGTAAACGAAATTATGACAATCCTGGAAACTGCGTATGAAGTCGCGAGAGCACCTTCGAAAACAGCAGGGTTTCTAAAGCGACCAATGAAATATTTGTTCTACGTTAATGTAGAGCAAGTTTCGATTGTATGCTGTTTCCGTTAAAATCGACATGTTAAGAATCCTTTCAGGGCTATCCATTCTCCTTCGTTGGGAATCGGAATAGTTTCCATCCAGATAGTAACGTTGAGCAGCTTGTATCATAGGTAATTCTAAGCAATCATAGGGGCTAGACGCAATGCTGAGTTCAGTCACTTGTCATCTATAAATAACTTGCGTCAGTCATGGACACGTTGCAATCTACGGACCACACAATACAAATGAAATCTTGATTAATGGCGGTAATAGGGATACCTGCTGTCTAATAATCATGTGCAGCAAGGAAATCTTGTGGGACCTTCATGAGAGTTAGATCATCGATAGGGCAATAGGGCGCTGTCAGAGTGAAGTTATCCTGGTAAAGTGTTTGCGGTTATCTCTTATCATCTGAAGTCCAATCGTGTTTCGAGCTCGTGAAATCTGAGGCTTGTGTTGAGTCCTTAGTTTTTGTCGCCTGTCCTACATTAGTTCTTTATCTATTTTACTCGCCTTTTCACCATCCTAAAGCTGTTTCTGTGCAATGGGTACTACTTAAGCTGTATGATGTCTACTGGGCTTGCCGACAATGACCTAAGCATGCATGTGTATAACGACCCTATCAGACCAACATCAAACTGATGAAAAATTATGCATTAAAGTGTTGGCTTCAAAAGCTTTCAGAACAAGCCGCTTGGAACCGCCACGGCTTGAGATAAAGGAAGAGGCCTCGAATGTGAGCAACCTGAGAATGTGGCTGAAGAATTTCACATCAAACGGCACGGATCGTATGCTTAACTCTGCTTGCAATACGAAATATTCTGCAAATGTGTACTAAAAGGCAGGCACAGTTGTAAGGGTGGATAGATGAACAGGAACTCACGCGCACATAAGCGCACACGAACGCATGGCACGCCGACGAGCTAAGTGAGGGGGAGAGAGAGAGAGAGAGAGAGAGAGAGAGAGAGAGAGAGAGAGAGATTGATTGATTGATTGATTGATTGATTGATTGATTGGTTGATTGGTTGATTGATTGATTGATTGATTGATTGATTGATTGATTGATTGATTGATTGATTGATTGATTGATTGATTGATTGATTGGTTGTCTTTATTTCGGCCGACGATCCAAACAGTTAAACATACAGAGTTGGAAAAAATTGTATGATACATATAGAATTACATTAAAACATTTCTCATACTACACAAGTCATGGACGTTTCAAACACTGTGCACATCCTTCGTAGACGAGAAATACTGCTTATGCCAACACATATCTCCAGTGGCATATGGCTGGACACGATGCTGACTCCTACTTTAAAACTTAATTTAAAACTGCAAATGTTTGCATAAAATAGTCCATAAGCTATTACACTATCACCATGTTGGGAATGATAGGTCATAAGTCCGGCTTTGTCGCCATTTGAACTCCCATTCAAGATACAAACATGATATACTTTGCAAAGATTAATTAAAATACTTCCAAACTGGTTGACACCGCAGTCCTGGGAGTTACGGTGGGTTGCATTTATAGGGCAGTAACAATCATCGGAATCCAACCCTACACTGTCGCTATCGTCATCATTGCTAACATCTAATTCGCCATGAATGTTCCAACTGCCAGTTCTTGCATTAAAATCTCCACATATTAAAATAGATGCGCTTGGATACTCTACTTGTAATCTGAGCAGCTCCTCCTCTAAGAGCAAAATATTGCATTTCACTTCCCTGTTACTATAGTAAGGGGAATCAATAGGTGGTACATAGACACAAAGGATTATAAGATCAGAAGTAAAATAACTATGCATTCTAAGTATCAACATGTTGTCATGCGTACATTTCACTTCAGATAATCTGTGAGCTAGGGCTCTTTTTACTAACATTACAGCTCCACCTGATCTGCGACCGAAGTGAGAGAGTTTGACAGCTGGCGCTTGGAATATCAGATTATCATCGGCAAGTGAGCTAAAATTATAATCCATTGAAGTAAACGTTTCTATTTATAAAAAACAAATGTCAAAAGATAAAATGTAGTCCAAGAAACCGGGTTCATCGAGTCTGGACCTGAAACCTTCAATGTTCCAACAAGTAATATGTCGCAAGATTG
>JAWQFJ010028969.1:0-42311 GCA_034096865.1 Theodoxus fluviatilis
AGTATATATAGCAAAGCGCAACCTAGGATCCTCTGACGAGCGTACCTTATCTAACCGATCAAGATAACGCGGGGATAGGGGATAAATCGAGTGTTAAAAAGATAAATCGCCGTTGTGAATACGGGCCCAGCGAACTAACTGAATGTCGACACAATCACGCGGCACTGTTGTACATTTGCAGTCAACGTAAGATCTCGTACGACGATTTGATTCAAGGCCTAGTGCTAATTGTTTTGATGGTCTGGTCTCAGTGTCCAAAAATATGATGATTTAATCAATCCCTGACCCGGAAATGTTGGGGACAACGACCATTTCAGCGTAATGACATCGAGTCAAACCGAGTTATCTTTCCTACTTCAGCAAAACGCTTCGATATATGTTGAACCTCTACCAGCAGGCGCCAAAATGCGATACTACGAAAAGAATATTGACGTTGATGGGTTAGATCCGTATGAAATACCAAACAGTTCATGCTATCATCCATTTTTCTACAATTTACAGTGCAAAATACGAACCACGAGGGTTTATGACAAGGTCGTTATAAATGCTTCACATACCTACAAGTTTACAATGGCACAGTTGGTAGAGCATTGGGCTCTTGGTCATGCATGACCAGGTTCGATTCTGCACTGAAACTTTTTTTCGAGGGGTTGTGGGTTCGAACCCACCTGGTTTTTTGTGTTTGTGTGTGTGTGTGTTTTTTCCTCCTCTTTTCTCGGAGGCTGCGGGTTCGAACCCGATCTCCTTTTTTTCTTCTCCAAAACCTGGAGGTTCAGCGCCAGCGGTTTTTATTATGCATGTGCATTCTCTTTTTTGCTTGCTCTTCGGAGAGAGTTTGCTTCCAATGTGAAATGCCCATTTGAGATGAGTAGTACATGTATACAATTGGACAAAAGTTTAGATACCTCATTGTATGAATGTTGGGGAACCTATTTTACAGTGGCAGAATTTGACAGGCACGCTTTGTAGTTAACTCTCTTCCGTTCATTTTCTTCAAATTTGTTGTAATGGAACGGTGGGGAAAATAACTCCCCAAATAACAAACAAAGTCCACCCACTTTTGAGACTGGAATGTATTTTTTAATCTGTAATCTGTATAGAAACTTGTCATGTGGATGAAAGGTACTTGATTGTCATGCCTACACATAATGTCATTTAGAGCATACACATTGTTCTGCAATCTGGGCATCTTTCATTCTTTCCAGCTATGGGATTTTTTTGTGATTTTGTTTTTCTTTTTGCCTGGCTTTTCAATTTGCTGTAAGTTGCCTCTCTTGAAACAAAACTTCTTTTTTCCCCCCAGCTTGATTTGATCCAAACTAAATATCCTTTCTTTTCTTTTTCAAGAGGAAGAGGTAACTCCCGTTTCAGGGCCCCCATGGGACAACAGCGCATGGGAGGTGATCGTGAGAACCGCACCTCGGCTACATGTGGTGAGGGAGATGGTGATACCGACAGCCTGACTGGTCGACGCCCCAACCTGAACCGTTTCCCTGACAACCAGCAGCTCTTTGTCGGCAACCTCCCTTATAATGTGAACGAAAGGGATCTCAAAACTTTCTTTGAAAGTAAGTACACCTCAACAGCTGATTTGTCAAATTTCAGTGGTCATTCATTATCTTTGCTCATCATGAACTGTCGCAGCATACTCGCCACATCTCCCTAAGCGGTAAAAAAAAGGGGCAAATTAACTAGGGAAGTCATGACTTGCTCTAAACTCAGATTAGTTCCAGCGATTACATGATCTGTGCCCACTCACTACATAGCCTAGAAAAGCTCATAGGTGGTAAAACCTCGTTTATTCATTCTGTGGCAGTATCACAAGGGTTGGAGGTGATCAACATTGATCATTGTCAGTGTGCAATACTCTTGGATGGTCATTTGAGGAAGTAGAACTTTGTAGCCTTCATTCCTCATCAGGTGCATCAGATGATTTCTGTGCATTTCAGCTGAGCTATAACTCAGTCTCTTGGTTGTGAATATGGCACTGGTTAGCTGTGTTGGTTATATCAAAGTTGAAACCTAAAGCCCTCTAACCATAGTTTTGTATTTATTTTTCATTTTTATTTATTTAATTATATATTTGTAATCCATTGTAAATTGGCCACAACAGGATAAGAAGTGTTTAGCGGACTTGCTTTGCATCTTTATTTTCTATTGCAGGTTATGGCCCTGTGATCAAAATGCGCATCAACACCAAGAGTTCTGGTGGCAAGCTGCCCGTAAGTGTCCTCTCCACATTCTACTTCCTCACAGTGATTTATGAAGTTTTTAGTATCGGTCATGAATCATACTTTGTAAAAGGAAGCGACAAACTTCATAAGACTTCTAACCATTTCGAAGTTCCAAGATGCATTGTACAAGGCAGATGATCTTGAATACCAAAATCTTGAGTTGACCAGGCAAGTAAGGTGACATTGCTTACAGTGAGGCATGCCTCTACACTGAAATCTGTTCCTAGTGTAGGTGAAATGCTGGAGGAGGTATGCCTGAAATGTTGATCCTTTACTAAACCAGGTAATCCTACACCTCCAAGCAGCCCTTGTGAAAATATTTGATTTGTCTGTTTGTGATAACAAGTTTAGTGGTGCTCAGTCATGCTGGTGAATGCCTTGACATGCCTTTATAATCTATGCTTTGCCTACACAGTGTTCTTTTTGTTTCCAGAGCTTTGGATTTGTCGTCTTTGAGAGTGCGGAGACTGTCCAGAAGGTCCTTGCTGCCAAGGTCAGTTGGTGGCCTTGTTCTAGATTTCCTATGGCACCGTTTTGTGCTCATGAGTAAACACTTGTTCCATTATCTGCCTGTTATGTAATGCTAGTATAAACAGTACTATTTTAGACCACAGCATCAAAGCTTCACTTCCTTCATGCATTTTATTCTTTTTTCAGGGAAAACAGCCCTTCAAGTTCAACGGTGAGCACCGCCTAAACATTGAGGAGAAGAAGCCACGTGAGGGCCGCATGCCCAGCGGCCGTGGAGGCATGGGCCGTGTCAACATGGGGCAGACCCTGAGCCGCGGTGGCATGACCCAGAGTGTGGGTCGTGTCGACAAGCGTGGAGGCATGAACCTCTCCGAGCCACGTGGAGGCGCCATGGCCGGCCAGCCCCGCACTAGTGGCGGAAATGCTGACAAAGTGATGAAGCGCTGATACCGCAGTGGCCCTGGTGCTGAGCGTAAGCCTGATATAAGAAAGTATGCAATTCTGATCATGGTGGGTGGACTTGGCCCCTAAATCACATTGATACTGGTCAATTTCAAACTCGGTGTGCAATGGTTCCAAATTACCTGGACATTTTTTAACTGTTGGACTCGTTGATTCCCGTTCCTCCTGGCTCATGACCCCCCCCCCCCCCCCCCCCCCCCCCCCCCCCCCCCCCCCACCTTCCCCACTGTAGTTGGAGACAGTTTGCCTGTCAGGTTTGCCTATTCTCTATGAAAATGTTAAATAATTCCTTGTTGAGCTCTGCCAGTGTAACCAATTTTACTTGTTTGATCTGACAAGTTGTGAAGGATTGGTCTCTAGTTGGTTTGCATTGGATCACCACTCCTTCGGGCTTCATGCTCGGAGGGTGCCACTTACCAAGGAATGTTGAGTCAAATCCAGAATTGCATATTTTCCAGGCATCAGAATTTTTGTGTACTTGTATGTGGTCTGAATGAGATGATTTTATGAACAAAGGAGTCACATCAGGTACCTTTCCTCTGCAGAAAAAAAATAATCCCCTCAGTCTTCGTAGACAATCCTTAAAATAGCAGGTTATTAGCATTCAGTTTACTGCACTTGAGTTGTTGATGATGAAAATGACAAAATGTGTACAAATGAATTTTAGCACGACCCTAATAATTAAATGTTCATTTCAGTTCCTGACATCAGGCTGGATGGCAGTCGTTGCCATAGATACTGCACAGTCAGTGCTGATGGCTGCTCCCTGAGCAACCAGCCCCACCCTCCCAGTCCCTCCCAGTCACAGCAGAAATTCAGGTTCAGGGGAACTTGTGGCACAGTGGCCTTGCCAGGGCAGACGTGCTACTGGCAGGTCCACGTCAAAATCTCGCCAAATCCACAGATAGCTAAGTATTGCTATTTGTGTGAAGTGGGAGTTGCCTCCATGGAGGCCCTCAAGGCGTGTGGGACCTTCATTAGTGAGACAGGTCACTCTGCCCTCACTGTCTTCCTTTTCCCATCAGGAGGCAGTGTGGAGGCCTGGGTGCTCCACCATGGCACACAACTCACTGAGACAGTGCTGGCCCCCTTCAACCCACACAGCCCTGTGGAAAGAACCCTAGGCTTCCTGCTGGATGCCCAGAGGAAACGTCTTGCCATCCTAGACGTTGATGGCAGACAGGTGCTGTGTGAGAGGGAGGTGGCCATGTCACAGCCTCTGTGGCCATGTGTCAGTGTGGTCAATCCAGCAAGTGGGACCCAAGCCTCAGTGTGTGTGAGAGTGGAGAGTGGTCAGCATGTGACCTTGACCCCTGGCGTGGTCAGTGTGCTGAAAACTCAGCTGAAGTAAAAGTCATTTGTAAGACTGGATGGCCCTGTGGATGTGTGTGTGTGTGTGTGTGTGTGTGTGTGTGTGTGTGTGTGTGTGTGTGTGTGTGTGTGTGTGTGTGTATTTGTTTGTACTTATCCAAGCACAATTGTTTCTTATTGTCTGTGTGTGCTTTTCATTTATTACAAAAATGTGTAGGAGTAAATATGTATGCCAGTGTTTATTTAAGTGTGTATGTCCATTCATGCATATTCATGTATGTATGTGCATAAATACACAAAGTTGATAGTTGTATGAATGCTTTCATATATGTGTCTATGTGAATGTGTGTGTGTGTGTGTGTGTGTGTGTGTGTGTGTGTGTGTGTGTGTTCAAGTATGTGTGTAAGTGGGTATGTATGTGCATATGTGTGTGTATGAGTGTTTGAATGTGTGTATGTGTGTGGATATATGTATGTGTGCATGTTTTTGGGTATGTGTGTGTACTTGTGTGTATGCCTGCAAGCAATTTTGAGTTGGTTTGAATGAGTGTACAATTATTTGGTTGTATGTGATGCATGTAACGTCATTGATTCCTTCTGCCACAAAAAGGTGATTACTTACCTACATATCTTCCTCTCTCTCCCTGTCCTGTATCACTGTCTTTTTTGTTTCACTCATTTATAAATTCAAAGCAAGGAAAACGCTGGATGAACTGCTGTGTTTAATGGTTTTAGAAATTGCCCCTTGAACTTGTGTGAGGTAATGAGTATTACATGTCGTTGGAAAGAAAGAATTTATTCAATTTTGAGTCGTGTAGTGTTTGTGTGATGGCAGCCTTCCCTTGATGTCCAGTGCAACTGCTGTGCTTTCACACCAGTGACGTGTGACTTGGAATGGTGTGAACCTCCAGTTGGCTGCCTGTGTTTGGTCTCCGTTATGTGGTGATGAGAGGTGTTCATGGGTTTTGGAAGAAATCTGATGAAGTAAAGTATAATCATGTAACCCTTAAAACGCATATAATCTTTTTATTTCAGCAGAGATGGTGCTGGTGGTGTTGATTGTGGTGGTTTTTGTTATAATAGCAGTAATAGCAGTAACAGTAGTGTTATTGTATTAGCAGCAGTAATTGCTGTAACAGTAGGAATCGTAGTATCAGTAACAGAGGCAGCATCGGTAAATGTGTACGTGTGAGTAATAAAAGTAGTAGTAGTAGTAGTAGTAGCGGTAGTAGTAGTAGCAGCAGTGTCAGTAGTAGTACTGTTGATAGTGGTATTAATTATGGTGGAGGTAGTGCTGGTGGTGGAGAGGGTGGTGGTGGTGGTAATGATGGCCATGGATGGTGTGTATGTATGGGTGGGCGAGAGTGGTTATGCTGATGATGAAAGTGGTGGTGGTAGAGGTGGTGATGTAAGAGTTGTTTTGTGGTAGTGGAGATGATGATGGAAGTGGTCGTAGTGGTATGTTAGTATAGTTGTGATGATTGTAATGACGGTGTTTCGGTAATGCTGGTGGTGGATAAGGTGGTGTTGTAGATGTTGTTAATGTGGTGGTAGATGAGGCGTTGGTAGATGAGGCAGTGTTGTTAGAGGTGGTGGTGTTAGAGGTGGTTGTGTTAGAGGTAGTGGTGTTAGAGCTGGTGGTGGTGGTGACGATGGAGTTGGTGGTGGATGAGGCATTGGTATTACAGGTGGTTGTGTTAAGGTGATGGCGTTACAGGTGCTCGTGTTATATTTGGTGAGGGTGCTGAGGTGGTGCTGGTGAGATGGTTGTGGTGATGGTGGCAAAGGAAGTGGTGGTGTGGGTGATGCTGGAGGACACAACGACGGAGAACTTCTTATTTGTCCTCTAAAGTACTTGGGAATGCTCACTTGTAATGTAGAAGACGTTTGATAGTTTCAAATTCAGTTTCAATGTTAAATGTCTTTGTCCCTACAGTCAATTTTCATTTAGCTACGTCGTCTTCCTGTGAACCCAACAATTGTCAGTGTACAGGGGGCAAAAGGGCAGCTGTGAGGACTGGCTGTGGAAGAAAGCAAGGAGGATTTTTGTATTGCAATGACGTAGTGTGGCGGTTCAAGCCCCCTGTTTTTTATTTTTGTGTAGTTTTGTAATATGCCTATCTTGTGTTATATTCCCGAGTTGGTGGTGAGCTGCTGAAGCCGTTAACAGGGCTAGGGAGAACGCCTACGTGACGGCGTCCTATTTTTGGGCTGTGTGAAGCGCGAGGTCAGGTGGACTCGAAGCTTTCCCGCTGCTCTGTTGTCTGGGAAGTTTAAGAATGCCAAACCGTTACCCTCATTTTCTGCTTTGTTTCAAACTATGCAAGACTGGCTGGACGTAGCAGTCTGACCTTCTGTGAACTTTTTGTCTGGGTTATGTCTAGGTTTTAAAACCCAACGTTTGGCGCAACTAGCTCGAAGCCGTTACTGGGACACTGACGCCATTCCTGATGATCTGATTGGCTGAGGCTGGTCACGTGTGGGTTTTATGTTGGCCGCCATCAGTTGATATCAAAGGGCATGCAGAGAAAAACCACAATGACACTGGGTCTGCGATTTGCGAACGGCCACAGCCGAGCCTCAGTTCTGGTAACCGAAGACTGCAGCTGTGACTCCTTTTATTATGGCAAGGAGGGAAGCGAGCGAGTTCCGCTCCATTTGGGCGAAACAAGCGCCACGAGGAAGGAAGGACCTGCGCTAAAAAACCCTAATGGGAAAAAGCATGGCTCCTACCATTTCCAGAGTCACTGGGGACTCGATCAAAACGAGTAAACATTCGGTACCTGGAAAGCAACATAGGAAGGTATGTAAATCGATGTACAGGATGGTAATCGAAGAGAAAAGGCTGAATGTCGACAAGTGTAGGTATGGGACACTGCCAATTGAACGTATCAAACCTGGTCGTGAAACAAAACAACTGGGGTGGAGTGTACATCACAAACTACATGAATGGTACCCGGAGAGCAAACTCAGGGAAGCACGATGGACATCAGTAAAGCGTGAAAAGAGGGGCGGGACCGAACGTACAATTCGTAACAACGCCACAGACACGTGTCCATGAAAATCCCGACTGTACAAGGAAAGAGAAATCGGGGAGGCACGATGTACGCCAATCAAAAGGGAAAATGTTGGGCTGTTCCCAAAAGACAATGAAAACGTGAAAAACCGGGCAGATCCGAGATTACAATTCGGAAAAAGCGCCGTAAGCGCGAGTCAATGAGAAATACCGAATGTACAAGGACAGAAAAATTTGGGCACGGGAAGGTACTATGTACGTCAATCAAACGTAGAGAAGTGGGGATGTTCCGCAATTACAATGAAAACGTGAAAAACCGGGCAGTTCCGAGATCACAATTCGTAAAAAGCGCCGTAAACGCAAGTCAAGGAGAAATACCGAATGTACAAGGACAGAAAAATTTGGGCACGAGGAGGCCTAAGTACGTCAATCAAACGTGAAGAAGTGGGGATGTTCCGCAATTACAATTAAAACGCGAAAGGTGGAGTAGTTCCGAAGTTACAATTCGGAAAACGCCTGTCAATGAAAAATCCCAAATGCACAAGGAAAGAAAAATCGGGGAGGTACGGTGTACGCCAATCAAACGGGAACATTTTTTGGGCTGTTCCCAAAAGACAATGAAACGTGAAAAGACGGGCAGTTCCGAGATTACAATTCGGAAAAAACGCCGTAAACGCAAGTCAATGAGAAATACCCAATGTACAAGGACATAAAATGTGCGTCAATCAAACGTGAAGAAGTGGGGCTGTACCCCAATTAATTAAAACGCGAACGGAAGAGAAGGTCCGAAGTTACAATTCGGAAAACACCTGTCAATGAAAAATCCGAAATGTACAAGGACAGCAAATTGGGGAGGCCTGATGGACGTCCCTTCAACGTGAAACGTTACAATTCGGAAACGAATCCGCAAACGCCTGTCATGCAAACCCACCAGTACAACAGCGCGGAAAGTGAGAGGCCCATGTGCGTGTGAATGTGCGCGTGCGCGTAGCAAAACGCCAATCAATAAGTATCCCCGCAAGACAAAGAGCTGTGAAGAGATGGGTGGTTGGAGGGGCATGAGGACGGATGTAGAAATGAGAAAATGAGATACTCGCAATACTGTAAAGGCGTGCGTTCCGTCCCTCGTTCTGAAGCTGGAATGATCGCGTGGGCTGGCCTGCTAGTGCGGCAGAGAGCCGGGCATGCGCAGTGTCTGTTCTGCCTATGGAAATTCTCCAGTCCGCCGTGGTCACGCGGCGACCTTTGTTCTGGCGTCCCCCATAAATGGCCTTGCCCTCCGTGCAAAATCCTTTATGTTGGCCGCCATCAGTTGATATCAAAGGGCATGCAGAGAAAAACCACAATGACACTGGGTCTGCGATTTGCGAACGGCCACAGCCGAGCCTCAGTTCTGGTAACCGAAGACTGCAGCTGTGACTCCTTTTATTATGGCAAGGAGGGAAGCGAGCGAGTTCCGCTCCATTTGGGCGAAACAAGCGCCATAGCGCAGACAGCTGCAGGCTGTCTGCGCCACGCCCAAATGAAGAGACGGAAAGGAGAGTACCAACTGCCCCCCGTGGGCGTGGCACGAGGTGAAAATCACTGCAGATGAATAATCACTGCAGTTGTCGTAGAAAAAGCCATTTTCCCAATGCATGCCGAAGAGAGGGTATTGAGAGGGGTGAAGCGGGACAATGCGGAAGGCGTCGGCAATGTCCGTTTTTGCTAAGTAGCAGCCTCGTTGGGCGGAGAGGATGTGTGAAACTGCGTGGTCAATGGATTGAAAAGAAACTCGAGAACATTCACTGGAAATTCCGTCGTTGATGGAGCTACCTTGTGGAAAGGACAGATGGTGGATGAGGCGGTAAGCGCCGGGTTGTTTCTTAGGGACCAATCCGAGAGGGAAGAAAACCATGTTTGGAAAGGGCGGTTGAGAGAACGGACCAGCAATGCGACCGAGGGAAGCTTCCTTGAGGAGTTTTTGAGAGACCAAAGCGGGCAGATCCAGGGTGGATTTGAGGTTGGGTGGTATGGGGTGAGAGGCCGTACCTGTGAAACCCACCTGGAACCCCTCCGCGAAACCTGTGAGAAAGGTAGAGCGTAAGGACGGTGTGTAACCGGACAGCTAGTGGTCGAGTCGGTCAACTCGAACTGGGGTGGGGAGAGGGTCGCTGAGACGGGCCGGGCAGCTGTGGGTGGGTGCGCGAGTTGTGAGAGATTCGAAAGGATGGTGGTTGGGCGGCGGACAGAGCTGTGGTGGCCCTAGGAGAGCGGGAGTTGTCAGGGCGGTGAGGCACCGGGCGAGAGGAAACGCGGCAAGAGGCGGGGAGGGCCCCTCCCCCCACCACGGCAGTGAGAGGCTGGGTGGGGACCCAGACAGCGGAAGCATTTGTGTTGGTATTGGCAGTGTGCGCCAGATGGGCAGGAGCCTGTAGTGTGGAAGGACCTGCAGGCTCCCCGGGGGACGTGAATGGGGTGTCTGAGTGAAGTGGAGGGTACCGCTTCCTGAGGAGTGCGCCGATCGAGGGAGGCCTGCAGGAAGAGCTCGAGGTGGGTGTGACCCCAAGCGGCTAGCTTGCTCTCTAGCAATTGCCGAAAGCGTTCGTCGTAAAGACGCCAGTTCCCACCCTTCTGAAACAGCGAGAAGACAGTTTGAAAGTGATGGGAGAGGTCCGGGGGTGGAACTTGGGGTTGTTCGCCCAGGATTGCGGAGAAAACGTTCCAAGCCCCCAGCCACTGATAGAAGGAAAGAGGGGGTTTTGTGGAGGAGGAAGCTGGGACAACCAGCAAACGACCAGCGTCGTCTTGCTGAAAGGCTAGGTGCAGTCGAGACGGATCCGAATCGGGCCTAACGAGAGCGTGAAAGTCCACATATTTTCCCTCCCACACCTGTGTTTTTATTTTGATGGGGATGTGTGTGGACACCGGGATGGAGGCGGTGAGGGGGGCTGGTTGCGGGGATGTAAGAGAGGGGGGGGTCAGCTGGAAGGATGACGCACCCGCACCTGTGAGGAGGCCGGGGGTGGCGAGAGCCGCCGCGACGACCGCAGGTCCAAAGTCAGTGTTGGCCCGAGTCGACGGGGTGATGAGAGATCCGAGGGCTGTGTTGGCAGGAGTATGTGAGTGGGTGGTGACATCCTCTGCGATAACCCCGTGCCCGAAGACCGCGTTCGCCGGAGCTGGGGAGGGCCGGGGTGGGGGAGCGGAAGGAGCAGGTGGCCCAGGAGCCGTGCCACGGAGAGCGCTGTGGATGGCGGGCAGAATACGCGCCAGCACCAAGTCGGCCACCGCAGCCACCTGACTTGCGTCCAGGAGGGGAGAGGAAGCAGGCTGCAGAGCCGCGGGTGGAGGTGTGGGCAGGTTGGAGGCAGCCGCAGCGGTCCTCCGGCGTTTTCGTGGTCGACTGGAGGCCTCTCGACCTCCAGCAGACGCGTTTTTGTTGGGCGGCATCTCGTCAGCCAACGCGGCCCCCGGCCGCTCGTCGGGCTGGAGAGTAGGGCGTGATGGGGGGGCAAGCTCGGTGGAAAACCTCCTCGGGCGGCTCAGGTTACGCCTGGCGGCTCCCCGCCCTCCCGCCGAGGCTCTGCGTGTGGGTGGCACTGAAAGAGAGCAATGGCAGACGGCAGCATGGTAGGCGGTGGGTGAGGAGAGCCGAGGGTGTGGTGTATGCGCTTATGGTATAATAAAGGTTTTTCCGCCCGGAGGATAGGCAATACCACAGTAATAGCATCATCCTGTGACCAGCAAATGAAAACGACCCTGTCCCAGGGTCGAAGGAGGCCACAGGGAACCCCACCAAGATAAGGGGGAAAACAAGGGTGGGGAAATTTTATGAAGGACAGAGATAAGACCCATCCCTCCGCGCTCTGGGAAAAATGGGGGGGGGGGGGGGGGGAAGGGGTGTGTGGCGGGACGCAAGCACGACAAGGTCAGGGGGAGAGAGCAGCGAGGCAGGGGGTGGGTGGGTGGCAGGACGCCAGCAACAACGAAGTCAGAGGGAGAGAGCTGACTCTACCACCCCCAAACATGCCAGCATGGTGTAGGACTGGGAGGTTTCCACTGGACTGTGCGCTGGAGCGCAAAAAAGCAAGCAAGACCACAATTCCAGCAGGTGGGAGAGCAAAGGCGCCTCTCGCCTGGACTGGGAAGCAACCCGCGGCCCCGCACAGCAGACGAGATGCCTTTTCCACTGGAATGTGCGCTGGAGCGCAAAAAAGCAAGCAAGACCACAATTCCAGCAGGTGGGAGAGCAAAGGCGCCCCCCGCCTGGACTGGGAGGCAACCCGCGGCCCCGCACAGCAGACGAGATGCCTTTTCCACTGGAATGTGCGCTGGAGCGCAAAAAGCAAGCAAGACCACAATTCCAGCAGGTGGGAGAGCAAAGGCGCCCCTCGCCTGGACTGGGAGGCAACCCGCGGCCCCGCACAGCAGACGAGATGCCTAACGACCCTGTCCCAGGGTCCATGGAGGCCACAGGGAACCCCACAAGATAAGGGGGAAAACAAGGGTGGGGAAATTTTATGAAGGACAGAGATAAGACCCATCCCTCCGCGCTCTGGGAAAAAATGGGGGGGGGGGGGGGGGGAAGGGGTGTGTGGCGGGACGCAAGCACGACAAGGTCAGGGGGAGAGAGCAGCGAGGCAGGGGGTGGGTGGGTGGCAGGATGCCAGCAACAACGAAGTCAGAGGGAGAGAGCTGACTCTACCACCCCCAAACATGCCAGCATGGTGTAGGACTGGGAGGTTTCCACTGGACTGTGCGCTGGAGCGCAAAAAAGCAAGCAAGACCACAATTCCAGCAGGTGGGAGAGCAAAGGCGCCTCTCGCCTGGACTGGGAAGCAACCCGCGGCCCCGCACAGCAGACGAGATGCCTTTTCCACTGGAATGTGCGCTGGAGCGCAAAAAAGCAAGCAAGACCACAATTCCAGCAGGTGGGAGAGCAAAGGCGCCCCCCGCCTGGACTGGGAGGCAACCCGCGGCCCCGCACAGCAGACGAGATGCCTTTTCCACTGGAATGTGCGCTGGAGCGCAAAAAGCAAGCAAGACCACAATTCCAGCAGGTGGGAGAGCAAAGGCGCCCCTCGCCTGGACTGGGAGGCAACCCGCGGCCCCGCACAGCAGACGAGATGCCTTTTCCACTGGAATGTGCGCTGGAGCGCAAAAAAGCAAGCAAGACCACAATTCCAGCAGGTGGGAGAGCAAAGGCGCCCCCCGCCTGGACTGGGAGGCAACCCGCGGCCCCGCACAGCAGACGAGATGCCTTTTCCACTGGAATGTGCGCTGGAGCGCAAAAAGCAAGCAAGACCACAATTCCAGCAGGTGGGAGAGCAAAGGCGCCCCTCGCCTGGACTGGGAGGCAACCCGCGGCCCCGCACAGCAGACGAGATGCCTTTTCCACTGGAATGTGCGCTGGAGCGCAAAAAGCAAGCAAGACCACAATTCCAGCAGGTGGGAGAGCAAAGGTGCCTCTCGCCTGGACTGGGAGGCAACCCGCGGCCCCGCACAGCAGACGAGATGCCTTCTCCGCTGGAATGTGCGCTGGAGCACCAAAAAAACAAGCAAGACCACAATTCGAGCGGGTGGGAGAGCAAAGGGGCCTCCCTTCCCACTGTACCGAGCGCCGGAGAGCACAAGAGCCGACAATGCTAGTTTTCACGCAGTATGGCACCCCAGTAATGATCATAACATTTTTTGCACACATTGTAAAATGAACAAATGTCAGGAATCAGGCGACATTGTAAAATGAACAATTGTCAGGAATCAGGCGAATGAGAGCGTAAAATGTTTTGCACACATTGTGTAGAAATGAGAAAATGATATACTCGACATTGTAAAATGAACAAATGTCAGGAATAAGGCGAATGAGAGCGTAAAATGTTTTGCACACATTGTGTAGAAATGAGAAAATGAGATACTCGCAATACTGTAAAGGCGTGCGTTCCGTCCCTCGTTCTGAAGCTGGAATGATCGCGTGGGCTGGCCTGCTAGTGCGGCAGAGAGCCGGGCATGCGCAGTGTCTGTTCTGCCTATGGAAATTCTCCAGTCCGCCGTGGTCACGCGGCGACCTTTGTTCTGGCGTCCCCCATAAATGGCCTTGCCCTCCGTGCAAAATCCTTTGTTGTGGTTCATGTAAGTCAATGCGGGAGAGTTTAGATTCAGTGTGCGCTGAGGCTTGCGAGCCGGAAAGACGTGAAGTCTAAGTGTGAAGAGTAGCCACTCTGTGTGCAGGGATAACACGTAAAAGAATCTCCATTGAAAATCCTGAACTAAGAACCGTATCTCCATGTGCGTGCGCGCAGCCTATTGTACTACGAGGCCAGATCAAATCGACGCTCATCGATCACGCGAGGCAGTCGAGGTATGGAGAAGAAACCTTTTAAAGACTGATTCCCCATCATCTGATTGATGATTGAAGGCCAGAGTCCATCTTCAGGAGGAAAGAACAATCTACACTGAGTCCTGATGTTGTTCATCGTATGGAGAATCTCCCTCAGTCTACGCAAAACGCTGGGCTGAGTGTCAGTGTTCAAATTTAAATCCACACAGGTGGTGGTCGTGTGTTGTGGTACGTTGTGAGTGAACACAACGAGTTATGGCCTTTCTAATCTCTCTCTAAGGATTAGCCTTGTGAGAGAGATTGTGTGTGTTGGTCGGAGCGACCAGAATAATGTGCACGAAATTTCATCTGTGACGCGCTTCTGAATTAGCGTCACACGTCAGCCTGGAGAGACTCTCTTGTAAGTACACTTCAAATGACTTTTGAAATCTGAAACAGCTAGCGTCGCCCATCGTGTCTACGTAAGAGACTTGTTGTCTTGAAATTGTACTTTTTGAGTTGGTGTAGGGAGAGTAACCATACACGTTCAGTCTGAAGGTAGACTGACTAATTTGAGTGATTGACTCTATTCTTTGGGTTATAAAATTCATCTTGTTTCATGATTTAACTTCATTAAAGAAAATCATTAACGTACACTGTGTCATGTTATGTGAACAGTGAGAGAGTGGGAGAGAATGAATTATATAGTTGACCCCCTCCACGTATACCCCTAGACCAAGAGACGAGAGAAGAATTTGCAAATTGAGCCAAAATTAAAGTGGAGGGTACGTCATACATAGTGTGTTTTGTTTTAATTGCAGAGAAAGTAATAAACAGCTTTTTAAATGCTTTGTTTTGTGTTTTAATGTGTTGTTTTGCATTCTTTTCTGATGTCCTGAGCATGAAAGTGTTACATTTGGAATGGTGGTGTGTGTGAGTGTAGACTTAGTGTCAGACACACAGTGGTGGAGTGTGTGAGTGTAGACTTAGTGTCAGACACACAGTGGTGGAGTGTGTGAGTGTAGACTTAGTGTCAGACACACAGTGGTGGAGTGTGTGAGTGTAGACTTAGTGTCAGACACACAGTGGTGGAGTGTGTGAGTGTAGACTTAGTGTCAGACACACAGTGGTGGAGTGTGTGAGTGTAGACTTAGTGTCAGACACACAGTGGTGGAGTGTGTGGGTGTAGACATAGTGTCAGACACGCAGTGGTGGAGTGTGTGAGTGTAGACTTAGTGTCAGACACACAGTGGTGGAGTGTGTGAGTGTAGACTTAGTTTCAGACACTCAGTGGTGGAGTGTGTGAGTGTAGACTTAGTGTCAGACACACAGTGGTGGAGTGTGTGAGTGTAGACTTAGTGTCAGACACTCAGTGGTGGAGTGTGTGAGTGTAGACTTAGTGTCAGACACACAGTGGTGGAGTGTGTGAGTGTAGACTTAGTGTCAGACACACAGTGGTGGAGTGTGTGAGTGTAGACTTAGTGTCAGACACACAGTGGTGGAGTGTGTGGGTGTAGACTTAGTGTCAGACACACAGTGGTGGAGTGTGTGAGTGTAGACTTAGTGTCAGACACACAGTGGTGGAGTGTGTGAGTGTAGACTTAGTGTCAGACACACAGTGGTGGAGTGTGTGAGTGTAGACTAGTGTCAGACAACAGTGGTAGAGTGTGTGAGTGTAGACTAGTGTCAGACACACAGTGGTGGAGTGTGTGAGTGTAGACTTAGTGTCAGACACACAGTGGTGGAGTGTGTGAGTGTAGACTTAGTGTCAGACACAGTGGTGGAGTGTGTGAGTGTAGACTTAGTGTCAGACACACAGAGGTGGAGTGTGTGAGTGTAGACTTAGTGTCAGACACACAGTGGTGGAGTGTGTGAGTGTAGACTAGTGTCAGACACACAGTGGTGGAGTGTGTGAGTGTAGACTAGTGTCAGACACACAGTGGTGGAGTGTGTGAGTGTAGACTTAGTGTCACACACACAGTGGTGGAGTGTGTGAGTGTAGACTTAGTGTCAGACACACAGTGGTGGAGTGTGTGAGTGTAGACTTAGTGTCAGACACACAGTGGTGGAGTGTGTGAGTGTAGACTTAGTGTCAGACACACAGTGGTGGAGTGTGTGAGTGTAGACTTAGTGTCAGACACACAGTGGTGGAGTGTGTGAGTGTAGACTTAGTGTCAGACACACAGTGGTGGAGTGTGTGAGTGTAGACTTAGTGTCAGACACACAGTGGTGGAGTGTGTGAGTGTAGACTTAGTGTCAGACACACAGTGGTGGAGTGTGTGAGTGTAGACTTAGTGTCAGACACCAGTGGTGGAGTGTGTGGAGTGTAGACTTAGTGTCAGACACACAGTGGTGGAGTGTGTGAGTGTAGACTTAGTGTCAGACACACAGTGGTGGAGTGTGTGAGTGTAGACTTAGTGTCAGACACACAGTGGTGGAGTGTGTGAGTGTAGACTTAGTGTCAGACACACAGTGGTGGAGTGTGTGAGTGTAGACTTAGTGTCAGACACACAGTGGTGAAGTGTGTGAGTGTAGACTTAGTGTCAGACACACAGTGGTGGAGTGTGTGAGTGCAGACTTAGTGTCAGACACACAGTGGTGGAGTGTGTGAGTGTAGACTTAGTGTCAGACACACAGTGGTGGAGTGTGTGAGTGTAGACTTAGTGTCAGACACTCAGTGGTGGAGTGTGTGAGTGTAGACTTAGTGTCAGACACACAGTGGTGGAGTGTGTGAGTGTAGACTTAGTGTCAGACACACAGTGGTGGAGTGTGTGAGTGAAGACTTAGTGTCAGACACACAGTGGTGGAGTGTGTGAGTGAAGACTTAGTGTCAGACACACAGTGGTGGAGTGTGTGAGTGTAGACTTAGTGTCAGACACACAGTGGTGGAGTGTGTGAGTGTAGACTTAGTGTCAGACACACAGTGGTGGAGTGTGTGAGTGTAGACTTAGTGTCAGACACACAGTGGTGGAGTGTGTGAGTGTAGACTTAGTGTCAGACACCAGAGGTGGAATGCTTATCTGTAAACCCGGATGCCTCAGGGCGTGTGTCCATTTCGATTTTTAAAAAGTTTATAATTTGTACTTTCATGTAAACACAGGGTTTTCAATAGGCGAGTGGAGGTTGAGCCTGACGATGCACTTATGGAAGAGGGGAGACTACTGGATATGGGGCTGCCAGGAGCTGGTGATATACACATTAATAGTTAACGTGGTGTAGAGGAATCTTCTTTTAAGACGATTGTTGGTTTTTTCTTTTGTTGGCACGTCATAGACGTTGAACCAATACTCACGCAGTAACGAATGTGCGTCATAGATGTTCACCTTCTACATTCATACTCATTTACGCACACCAACTTCTGTCAACTTCTTGGCTTCATGGGACAGGCCGGAGTGGGGGGGAGGAGATGTGGCCATGACTGGATGACAGGCGATATTACGGAATCCTCACGTTGGAGTCGTGCGAGCTCATCCAGGGAGTGGCTCGGTAGGAAGGCGTGGCTCCAGGGCTCCCAATGGGCGACAGGCGGTCTCTCCATCCTCTCCTCCTCCTCTGTACCTGGACAGGCGGTCTCTCCATCCTCTCCTCCTCCTCTGTACTTGGACAGGCGGTCTCTCCATCCTCTCCTCCTCCTCTGTACTTGGACAGGCGGTCTCTCCATCCTCTCCTCCTCCTCTGTACTTGGACAGGCGGTCTCTCCATCCTCTCCTCCTCCTCTGTACTTGGACAGGCGGTCTCTCCATCCTCTCCTCCTCCTCTGTACTTGGACAGGTGGTCTCTCCATCCTCTCCTCCTCCTCTGTACTTGGACAGGCGGTCTCTCCATCCTCTCCTCCTCCTCTGTACTTGGACAGGTGGTCTCTCTCTCCTCCTCCTCTGTACTTGGACAGGTGGTCTCTCCATCCTCTCCTCCTCCTCTGTACTTGGACAGGTGGTCTCTCTCTCCTCCTCCTCTGTACTTGGACAGGCGGTCTCTCCATCCTCTCCTCCTCCTCTGTACTTGGACAGGCGGTCTCTCCATCCTCTCCTCCTCCTCTGTACTTGGACAGGCGGTCTCTCCATCCTCTCCTCCTCCTCTGTACTTGGACAGGCGGTCTCTCCATCCTCTCCTCCTCCTCTGTACTTGGACAGGCGGTCTCTCCATCCTCTCCTCCTCCTCTGTACTTGGACAGGCGGTCTCTCCATCCTCTCCTCCTCCTCTGTACTTGGACAGGCGGTCTCTCCATCCTCTCCTCCTCCTCTGTACTTGGACAGGCGGTCTCTCCATCCTCTCCTCCTCCTCTGTACTTGGACAGGTGGTCTCTCCATCCTCTCCTCCTCCTCTGTACTTGGACAGGTGGTCTCTCCATCCTCTCCTCCTCCTCTGTACTTGGACAGGTGGTCTCTCCATCCTCTCCTCCTCCTCTGTACTTGGACAGGTGGTCTCTCCATCCTCTCCTCCTCCTCTGTACTTGGACAGGCGGTCTCTCCATCCTCTCCTCCTCCTCTGTACTTGGACAGGCGGTCTCTCCATCCTCTCCTCCTCCTCTGTACTTGGACAGGCGGTCTCTCCATCCTCTCCTCCTCCTCTGTACTTGGACAGGCGGTCTCTCTCTCCTCCTCCTCTGTACTTGGACAGGTGGTCTCTCCATCCTCTCCTCCTCCTCTGTACTTGGACAGGCGGTCTCTCCATCCTCTCCTCCTCCTCTGTACTTGGACAGGCGGTCTCTCCATCCTCTCCTCCTCCTCTGTACTTGGACAGGCGGTCTCTCCATCCTCTCCTCCTCCTCTGTACTTGGACAGGTGGTCTCTCCATCCTCTCCTCCTCCTCTGTACTTGGACAGGCGGTCTCTCCATCCTCTCCTCCTCCTCTGTACTTGGACAGGCGGTCTCTCCATCCTCTCCTCCTCCTCTGTACTTGGACAGGCGGTCTCTAGGGACTGACACCATACTTCCTGGACGCAGGCAATGTGGACTTGGATTTCAGTGCCTGCTGACCATGCTGGGCTTGCAAGGGTTGGCATGCGCGACAAGGCGTCAGCTGGATTGGACTTTCCTGGGCGGTACTTTATCTCGTAGTTGAAGCTTGCCAGCTCTGCACACCAACGCTGTTCGACTGCTCGGAGTTTCGCTGTCTGGAGGTGGGTGAGGGGGTTGTTGTCTGTCAGTATAGAGATCTTACTTCCCATGAGATAGAGTCTGAATTTCTCTGTCATGGCCTGCTTAAGAGCCAGGAATTCCAGTTTGAAGCTGCTGTAGTTGTCGCAGTTGCGTTCCGTGGGGCGTAGGTGTCTGCTAGCGTAAGCGATCACCTTGATCTTGGCGCCGGATTGCTTTTGGGACAGAATGGCACCTAACCCATCGTGGCTGGCATCCACTTCCAGGATGAACGGGCGCTGGAAATCTGCAAAGCCGAGGACATCTGTTCCTGTCAGTGCCGACTTCAGACTGCTGAAGGCATTCTCGTGCTCTTGCTTCCAGTGTCTTGTTACGTCACGGGTCCTGTGACCTCCCTTCTTCCCCTCGGAGTGGATGTTCACCAAGTCGTGCAGTGGGCCAGCGATGCGGGCGAAAATTTTGACGAATCGCCGGTAATAACTGACGAACTCTAGGAAGGATATGAGCACTCGTGCTGTCTAAGGTGCAGGCCAGTCCCTCACGGCAGCCATCTTTATCTCTTGGCACCCGATTTCTTCTCGTGAAAGTGTGTGACCAAGATAAGTTACCTCCCGACGCAGGAGTTGACACTTGGACAACTTGATCTTGAGGCCAGTTTCTCCGATGCGTGTCAGCAGCTTGTCCAAGTGCGTCATGTTCCTCAAATGTCTTGCTGAATACTAAAAGGTCATCGAGATAAACTAAAATAAAATTGAAAAGAAAATCTGACATCGCTGTCTGCATTAGCCTTTCGAATGTTGCAGGAGCGTTCGTGAGACCAAATGGCATCCTGTTGAACTCAAACAGCCCCAGTGGCGTTGCAAACGCCGTCTTGTGTTGGTCGTCTGGATCCATGGCTATCTGATGGTAACCGCTTGCGAGGTCAAGGGTCGAAAAGAACTGCGCTCCGGTCAGGGCTTCGAAGGTCTCGAGCAGGCGGGGGAGAGGATAGGCGTCCCTGATTGTCTTGGCATTGAGGGGGCGATAGTCCACACGCTGGCGGAGACTACCGTCTTTCTTCCTGACAAGTACAATAGGTGCGGCGTAGGGACTCGGGGTCTCTTTGATCACGTCTTGTTCTAACAACTCCTCCAGGCGAGCCTTGACTTCCTCGTACAGTTTCGGTGGAATAAACCGGTAAGGCTGTGGGATGGGTGTTCCGTCCACTGTTCTGAGGGGATGACGGACAATGTTGCAGCAGCCCAACTGGTTTTTTTCCGTGACTAACATAATGTGATGTCGTTTGATCAGTTCGCGTAGTTGACGTCGTTGCGATGCTGTTCCATCAAAATCGGGGCAGATGAGGTCTGCATGGTCGAGAGCACTGGAGTGGTCGCTTTTGATATGCTGAGAATGCAGCATTGCAGTGAGATGCTCATCATTGTTGGAAGAAATGCAGTGAATTTCCTTCAACGAGGCAAGGGGTGTATAGCGTGCCATCATGACGGGCTCCTCGTTGACGTCTGTCAACATGTCATAGCGCTGTCCGACGCCCCCTGAGACGAGAGATGGTACAAAACAAACGCCATTTGGAAGCGGATGAGCTGCAGGCTCGGCCAGGAGAGGTCGCGATGACGGTGGCCCGTGATGCGTACGTTGATCACGGATCCTGCAGGAATGTAGATTGTCTCTTTCCCAGCGATGCGTGCCACGCCGCTGACAGGCTTCTGGTGAAGGCTGATCTCCCCTACAATGGCTTGGAGAGCAGCTGGAAAGCTTGTGGGGCGCTCGTGAAATCCCGACGTCAGGTGAGGCAGCACATTCATTCCCAGTAGAGCTGGCACTTGGGCTTTCCTTGACCGAACTGTAGAGATTGCCGAGTCCTTCACCACTAGAAAGACTCCATGGGGGAATGTCTGTCCTAGGCGGTGACTGTCAGCTCCACCGTGCCACAGTAGGGAATTTCATCACCACTGGCACTTCTGAGGGTAACGAGCTGCTGATGCTGCAGTGTTGTGTGTGTGTGTGTGTGTGTGTGTGTGTGTGTGTGTGTGTGTGTGTGTGTGTGTAGGGGGGGGGGGGATGTTGCCTGAACCATGTTTCGGTGATAGTTGAGACCTCGTTTCCAGAGTCGATCAGGGCTCTTACGGAGATGTTGCCCAGAGTCGCGAGCACGGTTGGTGACTTGCCAGTTAGACTGTACGTGGGGGATCCTCCGGTCTCCTCTGTATTACCCTCTGTACGGCTCACTACTGGGGGTTCAAACAGTTTCCCTCTCTCGGTAGCTGGTTTGCAGGGGTTGGCGCATCTCCGTGGAATTTTCGTCCAGGGGCTGTGTGGACGGGGCAGTCCCTAGCTGCGTGTCCTGGCTGCTGGCAGCTGTAGCAGACCCTGGGCTGCAAACTCTTGACATTTGCTGGTGGAGGGCGGTGCTGGAGCTCTCGTAGCCTGGACCTGCACTCTGATGCAGCGTGTCCACGCTTCCCACAGTACTGGCATTTCACTCGTGGAGACTGTGACTGTGGCTGCAGTCTGCTCGAGTGGCTCAGCTCTGCCTGTAGCCGAGTCAAAGATGAGGTCAACTCGTCTATCCTGGCCTCAAGGGACGGCTTGACCGCTAGAGCAGCTGTGCGTGCCGTGCTGGCATCCTCTTCCTCCTCAATGTTCTCCCATGGCAGTAGCTCTCATCTGCTGAAAATTAAAGTCTCGGTTTGCCAGCATGTCCTTCAACAACTGGGTCCGTGTGGGACCGCGCCTTAGGCCGTCTACAAACACCTTGCAGGGGGCTCAGTCGGTGATGTCACCGTCACCTCCTATCTTCAAGGCGAGTCGCTTACACAGACCCGTCAGCCTGTCCGCATACTCCCTTACCCCTTCATGGGTTTTCTGGCGGCAGGACTGGAAATCATGGCGGATGGCGACATACGTGCTCCTCTTGTCGCCAAACTCTTGTAAGACGGTCGGCATTACTTGTTCCAGGTTTCCGTCCTGTCCTCTCAGGATGACTTCTCGCCATGCGGGACCTTCGAGGTGGGAAATGGCGTAATCCGCGGCCTCCATCTCTCTAAGGCCGCGGGTCCCCGCATATCTACTTACTTCCTCTGCGCACTCCTCGGCGTCTATGCTATCGCCATCTCCGTAAAAGATGGGAATACACCGCCGGGTAGTCAAATGGTCTGCCTGGCTGTGTGCCGCCTCCCCCTTAACAAGCGGATGCACGGACCTCACAGGAGCCAAGGTGTGGATTGTTTCCCAGGTCCTAACCCTGGTTCCTGGGTTTGTGCTTCAAATTGGGAGAAAAGAAAAACTATTCAGAACGATTTCAGGTACAAAAATGGAAAACCTACGGCTGTAAAACTTCAATGCAGAGAAATCAAGAGAGAAGGACAAGATCACTTGAGATGTACATTTTTCATGCCGTGAGGTTGAGAGAATAAATACTGAGAAAGTAGACAATTGCAGGGGTTGGTGTATGTACATAGTCGACAAAGGTTTGTATTGAATATGTACAGGGGAACCTATCCACCCAGATATATTTATAAACGAACAGTTTGAATGAAGATAGTTCTATACAGCAATGAACAGTGTACACTATGGAACTACTTTTCCATGAAATGGGCCGCTGGCCTCAAATAAAGTTCAATTCAGTTCTCTCTCTCTCTCTCTCTCTCTCTCTCTCTCTCTCTCTCTCTCTCTCTCTCTCTCTCTCTCTCTCTCTCTCCTTCTCTCCCTACCCCCTCTTGCGCGCGCGCACACACACACACACAAACATGAACACACACACGCATACACACACCCTCTTGCGCGCGCACACACACACACGCACACACACACACACACACACACACACACACACACACACACACACACGCACGCGCGCATATACTGCAGTAAATTCCGACGTCTTCACGGGTGTTCTGCATGACCTCGTGGTGCAGCTGCACATTTAGTCAGCGTCACTTGGCAACCCACCATGAAACTGGGCGCTCGGCTCCATCTGCGTCTTGGAACCAAATTTGGGCTGGAAACGCTGGGGCCCATTCGACCCAGGAGTTACCTACACTTGGCTTTTCTTCCTGAAGGCCACCTTGAGCTCACGGCCTCTTCGTCCTTCTCCTTGTCCTTCTCCTTGTCTTCCTTCTCGTCGTCCTTCTCCTTGTTCTCTTCCTTCTCCTTTTCTTCCTTGTCTTCTTCGTCCTCCTCTTGTCTTTTTCCTTGTTCTCCTCCTTGTCTTCCTCCTTGCCTTCCTTATCTTTCTCTTCCTTGTCCTTCTCTTTGTTCTCCTCCTTCTCCTCCTTGTCTTCCTCGTCTTCCTCCTCCTTGTCATCCCTCTCCTTGTTTTTCTCCTTCTCTTCCTTGTCTTCCTCATCTTCGTCGTCGTCGTCCTCCTCCTCCTCCTGCTGCTGCTGCTGCTCCTCCTCCTGCTGCTGCTGCTGCTCCTCCTCCTCCTCCTGCTGCTGCTGCTGCTCCTCTTCCTCCTGCTGCTGCTGCTGCTCCTCCTCCTCCTGCTGCTGCTGCTTCTCCTCCTGCTGCTGCTCCTCCTCCTGCTTCTGATTCTCCTCCTCCTGCTGCTGCTGCTGCTCCTCCTCATGCTTCTGCTTCTCCTGCTGCTGCTGCTGCTTCTCCTCCTCCTACTCTGCTGCTGCTCCTCCTTCTCCTCCTGCTTCTGCTTCTCCTCCTCCTGTTGCTGCTGCTTCTTTTCCTCCTGCTTCTGCTTCTCCTCCTCCTGCTGCTGCTGCTTCTCCTCCTGCTGCTGCTTCTCCTCAACTTCCTCCTGAAATATTTTACTGCCGTCTGCATGGTTCGAGGTCTCAGGTTCATCTGCGTGGGATGTATTTGCACCTTCGACACCTTGACAACTTTCCTCCTTGCGTTCATTCGTCGATGCTCCTGTTTCTTTTGGATGCATCGTGGGCATCGTCGTCTTGTCGTTGCCTTGCACTGAATTTTCACGAACACGGTATTGCTCTGTTCCCGTGGAAGGCCCCCCTTGCGGCTGAGTAGAGTCGTCAAAAGCCGTGTCGTGAGTCTCTGTGCATCGTCCGACACTTGCTGATAGATGATGGTGGCTTGAATCTAACTCTTGATTATATAAACGGAACACACTTCCTACCCCTGAGCTACTTGGGGAAAACGAACACGCAACAAAACACGCAAGCACGGATAAACGAGTAACAAAAGGGTTTAATGTACCAATGGGCAACGGAAACAATTACAAGTATAAATTCTCCCTGACACCACTTCACCTTCACAGCATAAATCCCATCATTTCTCCAACACATCAACCTCCATCACACATCACACCATATGCAACATTTCACCTCTGCATCACAAATCACCAACTCTACGCCTCCACAGTCCAACTCCAAAACACTACATCCCCACCATCTCAATCCCACACTCTTCTCCTTCACAATCCAAATCCCAAACACAGTCCACGTTCACAGTCCGAATTCAGTTCAAATCACATCACAATTCTCTGCACAAATCCCAAACCAGTCCAACTCATCAACCACTTCCTTTCCATAGTCCAACGCACTTCCCCTACACAGTTCAAATCACATGACAATTCCACAAGTCAGCCAGAAACTTCCAGGCCAAACGCCATACCACAAAATACTAGACCTGAACCAAACCCACCCCCCACCAGCCATGCCACGCCAACCCCGGCCAGGACCTGCAATAAATAAATGCAAAGAAATAACTACTTTTCCCCCATTAACAACCCAACCAACGAGCATAAACTGCGAACATAACGAAACCGCAGGAGAACGAGACAACACTCACCCTTCGATCCAGAGCCCACGATCCTATACTTCCTAAATAGTGAAAACCCCAAACTGCACGAGAAAAATAACTAGCTCACTTGGCACATGAAACAACTAAAAGAATCAACGGCATTGGAAAAATAACACCCAAAAGCACGAGAAATAACGGCCAAGCCCGGCGATACGACAGCACAGCCGTGCAGCACGTGCACGGGACACCTAGTCTTAATTTTCTCTCCAAAATATAATTAACTATTTCAAAAACATGATAACACCCCCGCAAAACCCGTGCAAAACAAATTGAAATCATCCCGTCGAACTAAAAGACAGACAAAAGTTTAAAGGCCCCACAGCCCCACCCGATGAACTTATTAAAAAAACCAACACTTTACTCTCGAGTCGTGACAGTAGAGGGGGAGGGGGGGAGGGGGAGGGGGGGGGGGCATTATGGTCACCGCCCTCTGTGTTGTGTTAATTGCCCCCGTTCCCTGGCAGTGAAGACAGCTCTTCGGTCCTGCGTGTCATCACGCCACGTGACTGCACTTACTTGTACTCCACACTTCCGCCCGTCACAACACTCATCGCTCTCTCACAGGTCTCTTGGTCATGACTATTTTCCGTGTTGTCACGTCCAGGGTTTGCTGATGTGGAAACTTCTACTTCACGGTGAGGAACAGTTTCTTCGTCAGTCTGCACAAAGTCGATCTTTTGAACCGCTAGTGGTTTGACACTCTCTCCGTCATTCGCCTCATCGATTGTAGCCTCGTTCCCATCACTCCCGCTCTCTTTCTTGCGGTCGTCGCCTTTAACATTCGTAGGACGAGTTTTCACCTCAGTCCGAAGTGCTGATTTCTCATCATCGTGCACTGTAGTGCTGTCCTTCTCCACTGCACACAGCGAAGACATGTCACCACGCGATTTCGTGTTCACTATTGCCTTATCTAGCACACGTTCTTCAGTCGCGCTCTTTCTCTCTTCGACTGACACATCCGTTGTCAATTTCTGCTCAGCGAGGACCTTCTCGTCTTGTGGTGGAGAGGAAGGGCTCGCCCCACAGCGGCTGGACGTGTCACCTGCCTCTACCTGCGTTGTGCTCTTACCTTCACCTGGACTTTCTCGGGCGTCTCGCTTGCTGTGGCGGGCGTCGTCACCACTTGAGCCTTGCTCCGTTTTGCTTTCCTCCTTCTCCCTTCCTGACCGTCCCATCAGTTGTAGACAGCACGAAGGTCCCTGGTCTTCCTCGTCCATCGAATCAAAGTTGGAAGGTGCGAGTAGAGAAGAGTGTTGAAGATCACAACTGCTAAATCCCTGACAATCTCTCCCTGTGGTCTATTAGCAGAGAGGTTCGTGATCCTTTTATGTGTTCTGCTTTTAGTGTGGATGGGCGGACGACGGGATATACGCAAATGTGTCGTGCTGATTAGGCGCTGAGTCAGCCCTCAGTCGTGTGACACTCTGTGACTGGACAGGAAGAGTAGTGTACAGTGATACCGAAATAAATGAAACGATTGGTCCATAACATGTCATGGGTCAGATTATCAGTGTTTGTGGGGAAAAAACTGTTGTCAGATTTATTCTGTTTTTGTGCCTTTGAAGAGATAAGCTGAGATAGCTTAAGCTAGATCTAAGAGGTGAGAAGATATGCTTACATCGTTCAGACCATACTTAACTGCTCCGAAAAACAAACAAACAAGCAGGGGACGATCTACACTCCAGCTAATGAATTCCAGATCACAAGTTGTCAGTAACTTGATACGCATTCTCCCGTGAGGTGCTTGAATAGTGAATTCCAGACATTATGAGATCAGTTCCACACTAAGCACTCCATACCAAGTAAGAGTTTAGTTACTTTTCAATGGAAACGTGCCCCTGTGGTTTGGGGATGGGACTAGATCCAGCATGTCTCCCAAAGCTCTTCGTGCAAGGCAAACAGCCAGAGTCATTGAGACCCGACTTGCTCCTGCTCTAAGTTACCAGTTCAAGTGACATTGATACGACATCCAGCCGGTCGTGGTCGAGACGTCGGGTGTCTTCGGTCCATCTACCCGCGACTTCCTCCGCTGCCTCGGTGACAAAGTCGCCACAGTCATCGACGACCCAAGGGAACGGGGCTGGCATTCTGTGAACCCGAGTCACGTGACTCTGGCACAGTTCGCAATGAATGCGTAATAGACTTGACCCTTCGCATTACAGCATTGCGCCAAAAATAGTTCGTTCTGATACTATTTTTTCTCCATATTTTACAGAAATCATTCAGATGTCGAAACTTGTTTCCATTTAAACACAAACATTTTATTTTATCGAATAAACGCTTGTTTATTGCCTCAACAAGAGTAAATTGTGAGTTTTGTGCGAAATAGTCTTAGAACTACTTTAACGGCGTATGTCAGGGAGCAGATCGGCTATCCCACAAGCCTCTCGTGTGACCTCCTCATGCATATTTTGGACGAAAACCTTCCATCAGGTGATGTCAACTGGGCTAGAGACACTTTCGCCGGTAGGCGAAGTCTCTAGTGGACTAGAAAGCGGGGCTGGCTCACCCAGGGCACCTCCCTCGCCATCGTTAGGGGCAATGGCCACTCCGTCCTGTCATCCTGCCGACTCCCTTAGCTTCTTGTTATGCCTCTCCCCTCGCGGGTGACGCGGTCTGTTTCGCAACTGCCCTTTTCTAGTGCTCCTTCCCCCCATTTTATAGCTAATCCTCTTTGTTCCTCTCTGTTTCAGCTAGACAGGAGAGTGAACGTGTCCTTCTATAGACGTTTCGAAAGGTTCAGCTGCCCATTCAGTTTTAGACATGTATATATTCAGTTTTTCTATTTTTAAGACTGTATATAATAATAACTTGTTCATCTTTCTGAATAAAGATTTATCCATCGGAAAAGAAATGTGATCATGTAGTGTGAGGCCTTACACAGTCCTATGGACCATAAAACTTCATTCTTTCTGTCATTCATTCACGCATTCCTTGACCCATTCATTTGCTCGCTCATTTATTCATTCATTCATTCGTTTGTTTATTCATTCGTTCGTTCGTTCGTTCGTTCATTAATCCATTGATTTATCTATTCATTTATTTGTTCATTCATCCATTCATCTATGCATTCATTCATCTACATGTTTATTCACTCATTAATGTGTTTATTCATTCATTTGTTTATTCATTTGTTCATCCATTCGCTCATTTGTCCGTTCATCCATTCATCCATTGTTCATTCATTTATTCATCCATTTGATTATTATTTCATTCATTTGTTCATTCATTCGTTCGTTCGTTCATTCATTCGTTCGTTCATCCAGGTTTGGACATAAAGCCCTCATCACGTTATTGTTGACGTGACTCCACAAGGACTTCCACGGCATCATGGGCACGTTGCCTACGCTAGGAACCTTGCAAGATCTTGCGAGGAATAGGCCGGTGTCAACATGTGTCAACACTATGAAAGCAGATGTATAGGCAGTCAACATGTGTCAACACTATGAAAGCAGATGTATAGGCAGTCAACATGTGTCAACACTATGAAAGCAGATGTATAGGCAGTCAACATGTGTCAACACTATGAAAGCAGATGTATAGGCAGTCAACATGTGTCAACACTATGAAAGCAGATGTATAGGCAGTCAACATGTGTCAACACTATGAAAGCAGATGTATAGGCAGTCAACATGTGTCAACACTATGAAAGCAGATGTATAGGCAGTCAACATGTGTCAACACTATGAAAGCAGATGTATAGGCAGTCAACATGTGTCAACACTATGAAAGCAGATGTATAGGCAGTCAACATGTGTCAACACTATGAAAGCAGATGTATAGGCAGTCAACATGTGTCAACACTATGAAAGCAGATGTATAGGCAGTCAACATGTGTCAACACTATGAAAGCAGATGTATAGGCAGTCAACATGTGTCAACACTATGAAAGCAGATGTATAGGCAGTCAACATGTGTCAACACTATGAAAGCAGATGTATAGGCAGTCAACATGTGTCAACACTATGAAAGCAGATGTATAGGCAGTCAACATGTGTCAACACTATGAAAGCAGATGTATAGGCAGTCAACATGTGTCAACACTATGAAAGCAGATGTATAGGCAGTCAACATGTGTCAACACTATGAAAGCAGATGTATAGGCAGTCAACATGTGTCAACACTATGAAAGCAGATGTATAGGCAGTCAACATGTGTCAACACTATGAAAGCAGATGTATAGGCAGTCAACATGTGTCAACACTATGAAAGCAGATGTATAGGCAGTCAACATGTGTCAACACTATGAAAGCAGATGTATAGGCAGTCAACATGTGTCAACACTATGAAAGCAGATGTATAGGCAGTCAACATGTGTCAACACTATGAAAGCAGATGTATAGGCAGTCAACATGTGTCAACACTATGAAAGCAGATGTATAGGCAGTGAACATGTGTCATCACTATGAAAGCAGATGTATAGGCAGTCAAATGTTTGACACATGTTGACGTCGGCCTATACTTGCAAACTAGGCAGACTAAGCAACGCATCACTGGGCTGCGAGGAGCCAGAGCCGCCTCGGGTGGTGTGAACATGGCCACAGAATGCATCTCAGCCTTCGTCCTTGCTCTCGTCGTCGTCGTCATCATCGTTGTTTTTGTCGTTGTCATTGTCGTTGTTGTCGTTGTCGTTGTTGTCGCTGTCGTTGTCGTCGTTGTAATCATCGTTGATTTTGTTGTCGTCAGTGTAGTCATCGTCGTTGTTGTTCTTGTCGTCGCCGCCGTCGTTGTCGTTTTTATTTTTGTTGTCGTCATTATCGTCGTCGTTGTGGTTATTGTTGTCACCGTTGTTGTTGTCATCGTCATCGTCGTTGTTGTTGATGTTGTTGTCGCCGTTGTCGTAATCATTTTTGCAATCATCATCGTCGTCGTCATCATCATTATCATCACCGTTGATGTCGTCGTCACCCAGAAAAGCGCAGAAGTATTTTGAGCGGGCAACTGCTCGGAACTGTACACATGTAATTACCGTCAGTTCTCCGTGATCGTCACTCCTCACGTATCGGCTACAGAATGGCCGACGTGCTGGTTTTGGCGGGTCAGAAATGAAACTGATGTACTCGGCTTGACCTGGTTGTAGACTGCGAGTTACAGCTTTGTGTAATATTCAAATTTTGAATTATAAGGCTGCGTGGAATAGTAGGATTACGCACAAACAGAGAGAGAGAGAGAGAGAGAGAGAGAGAGAGAGAGAGAGAGGGGGGGGGGGGGGAGAGGAGAGAGAGAGGGAGAGAGAGAGAGAGAGAGAGAGAGAGAGAGAGAGAGAGAGAGAGAGAGACAGACAGACAGACAGACAGACAGACAGACAGACAGACAGACAGACAGACAGACAGACAGACAGACAGACGGACAGACAGACAGACAGACAGACAGACAGACAGACGGACGGACAGACAGACAGACAGACGGACGGACAGACAGACAGACGGACGGACAGACGGACGGACAGACGGACAGACAGACAGAGGAGAGAGAGAGAGAGAGAGAGAGAGAGAGAGAGAGAGAGAGAGAGAGAGAGAGAGAGAGAGAGAGAGAGAGAGAGAGAGAGAGAGAGAATATGTGACCTGTGGGATGTAAGTGGCACAAATGCAAAATAAATTGTGACTTTCAAGAATACCCAAGGTTATCGAGCTCGAATACAAACTACGATCTTGAACAACTGAGTACACAAAGAGATGCTTATCTCCATGGAGAACACGAAAACCAAATCATGCTTACAATGAAGTCTATAGGCTTGTTCAGGACGCGCAGCGATTCAAATCGCTGCTCAGCGCTGCACAGCGCTTGCGCCGTGAAACGGCTTGTTCAGGACGCGTAGCGCTGCAAAGCGCTGCATGTGATTCGGAGCTTTGTAGCGCTGCGCGTCCTGAACAAGCCGTTTCATGGCGCAAGCGCTGTGCAGCGCTGAGAATCACTGAGCCTCCTGAACTCCCCTTAAGTTTCTCGTGCAGCCTATTTTCAACAGCGTGAAGAGATAATATGTAGTAGATACACCAACAGTTCATACACTAATAAATAGTTCATACACTAGTTCCAATGATAGTTGGTTCTTTATCTTTTGAGAATTTTATGTGTGTCATTATTTGTGAGATTATGAGATGAACGTGACTGAATAAAGCTAGTAAAATTCTGTGTCAGATATGACCTGCCAGTAGCAGCAGCAGCAGCAGTAGTAGTAGTAGTAGTAGTAGTAGTAGTAGTAGTAGTAGAAATGGTGATAGCAGTAGTAGTAGTAGTAGTAGTAGTAGTAGTACAGGTAGTGGTAGTAGTAGTAGTAGTAGTAGTAGTAGTAGTAGTAGTAGAAATGGTGATAGCAGTAGTAGTAGTAGTAGTAGTAATAGTAGTAGTAGTAGTAGTAGTAGTAGTAGTAGTAGTAGTAGTAGTAGTAGTAGTAGTAGTAGTAGTAGTAGTAGTAGTAGTAGTAGTAGTAGTAGTAGTAGTAGTAGTAGTAGTAGTAGTAGTAGTAGTAGTAGTAGTAGTAGTAGTAGTAGTAGTAGTAGTAGTAGTAGTAGTAGTAGTAGTAGTAGAAATGGTGATAGCAGTAGTAGTAGTAGTAGTAGTAGTAGTAGTAGTAGTAGTAGTAGTAGTAGTAGTAGTAGTAGTAGTAGTAGTAGTAGTAGTAGTAGTAGTAGTAGTAGTGATAATAGTAGTAGTAGTACAGTAGTAGTAGTAGTCGTAGTAGTAGTAGCAGTAGTAGTAGTAGTAGTAGTAGTAGTAGTAGTAGTAGTAGTAGTAGTAGTAGTAGTAGTAGTACAAGTAGTAGTAGTAGTAGTAGTAGTAGTAGTAGTAGTAGTAGTAGTAGTAGTAGTAGTAGTAGTAGTAGTAGTAGTAGTAGTAGTAGTAGTAGTAGTAGTAGTAGTAGTAGTAGTAGTAGCAGTAGTAGTAGTACAAGTAGTAGTAGTAGTAGTAGTAGTAGTAGTAGTAGTAGTAGTAGTACACACACACACACACACACACACACACACACACACACACACACACAGCTATATCCCACGTCATCCTTATATTTCATCCGTTGATCAAATATGCACTTGCAGTATAACTAGATCCCTGCAAATGTTATAAAATGTATTTCTCCCTTACATCATCATACACATTAGAGTGAAGTAAAAAGTGACATTCATCTTCAGTATTGTCACAAAATGGACATTTTGTGTTTCTATTCTCCTCATTACTCGATAGATTTGCTTTGAGGGCGTTGCTTTTCAAGCAGAAGCGAACAAAAGCATCCATGGAATTCCTTGTATATTAACATCCGTCAGGTAACTTTCACTAACTAGTTTCCTTTGAATGGAGACGCAGCTGTGTAGTGTCACCTTGCTTGTGTTGTGTGTGGTCTCCTCCAGTCTGGCTGTCAGTGACAGCTGTAGAAACACCTTTGAATGGAGACGCAGCTGTGTACTGTCACCTTGCTTGTGTTGTGTGTGGTCTCCTCCAGTCTGGCTGTCAGTGACAGCTGTAGAAACACCTTTGAATGGAGACGCAGCTGTGTACTGTCACCTTGCTTGTGTTGTGTGTGGTCTCCTCCAGTCTGGCTGTCAGTGACAGCTGTAGAAACACCTTTGAATGGAGACGCAGCTGTGTAGTGTCAACTTGCTTGTGTTGTGTGTGGTCTCCTCCAGTCTGGCTGTCAGTGACAGCTGTAGAAACACCTTTGAATGGAGACGCAGCTGTGTACTGTCAACTTGCTTGTGTTGTGTGTGGTCTCCTCCAGTCTGGCTGTCAGTGACAGCTGTAGAAACACCTTTGAATGGAGACGCAGCTGTGTACTGTCAACTTGCTTGTGTTGTGTGTGGTCTCCAGTCTGGCTGTCAGTGACAGCTGTAGAAACACCTTTGAATGGAGACGCAGCTGTGTACTGTCAACTTGCTTGTGTTGTGTGTGGTCTCCAGTCTGGCTGTCAGTGACAGCTGTAGAAACACCTTTGAATGGAGACGCAGCTGTGTACTGTCACCTTGCTTGTGTTGTGTGTGGTCTCCTCCAGTCTGGCTGTCAGTGACAGCTGTAGAAACACCTTGGGATGGAGACGCAGCTGTGTAGTGTCACCTTGCTTGTGTTGTGGGTGGTTTCCTCCAATCTGGCTGTCAGTGACACCTGTAGAAACACCTTTGAATGGAGACGCAGCTGTGTACTGTCACCTTGCTTGTGTTGTGTGTGGTCTCCTCCAGTCTGGCTGTCAGTGACAGCTGTAGAAACACCTTTGAATGGAGACGCAGCTGTGTACTGTCAACTTGCTCGTGTTGTGGCTTCCTCCAGTCTGGCTGTCAGTGACAGCTGTAGAAACACCTTGGGATGGATTACATTCACTTCAGTTCAGTTCAAGTTAGTTCAATTCATTTCAATTCTATTCAGTTCAGTAAACTTTATGTACTTTTATTTGATGAGGATGTACACTGCACATAAATGTGTCCATCCTACTGTGGTCAACAAATAAAATACAATCTTCACACATTCATACATAACTCTGTCGCTGCCTGTCTGCGTCTGTCTGTCTGTCTGTCCGTCCCTCCATCCGTCCCTCCATCCGTCCCTCCGTCCGTCCCTCCGTCCGTCCGTCCGTCCGTCCGTCCGTCCTCCGTCCGTCCCTCCGTCTGTCCCTCCGTCCGTCCCTCCGTCCGTCCGTCCGTCCGTCTCTCTCTTTGTCCGTCCTTCCGTCCGTCCCTCCGTTCGTCCGTTCGTCCGTCCGTCCGTTTGTCCGACCGTCCGTCCGTCCGTCCGTCTGTCTATCTGTATGTCTGTCTGTCCGTCCGTCTGTCCGTCTGTCCGTCTGTCTGTCTGTCCGTCTGTCTGTCTGTCTGTCTGTCTGTCTGTCTGTCTGTCCGTCTGTCTGTCTGTCCGTCTGTCTGTCTGTCTGTCTGTCTGTCTGTCTGTCTGTCTGTCTGTCTGTCTGTCTGTCCGTCTGTCCGTCTGTCTGTCTGTCCGTCTGTCTGTCGGTCTGTCGGTCGGTCGGTCTGTCTGTCTCTCTCTCTCCTCCCCACCCTCCACCCCCCTACCCCAAGCACATTTACACATACTTTTACACCCATGCATACAAACACGTGAATATAAATTGTGTTTTTATTTTCGACAATTTTGATTTGTTTGTATTCGTTACCAGGATTTTGACATTCACGGAATATTTTCCGCATAACAGCCGGGCCATGTTTGTGTCGTGTGATCAAATGTTCAAAATATTTTGATTTTGCCCGTTAAATCATACGCGCTGTTGTTTTCTTAGCTAGTCTAAGCTCAAAGCAAGATGAATTTGTTTTGACTTTATTCCTGTTAGTTACCTTCCCGTGGACTGGAGATAAGAAATGACCCACCGCGTATCCCTACGCGTTTCGTAATATGCAAATTACTAGGGAGATCGTGACCTGACTCATCGTATTCTAAATAGTTCCATTGATTCCGTGATTAATTGCCTTGCATAGACTACAAAGGCTGATAGGCCGTAACATTTCTTTCATTCATTCATTCGTTCATTCATTCATTCTATCATTCATTCATCAATCCATCCATCCATCTTCATCCATCCATCCATCCATCCATCCATCCATCCATCCATCCATCCATCCATCCATTCATTCATCCATCCATCCATCCATCCATCCATCCATCCATCCATCCATCCATCCATCCATCATCCATCCATCCATCCATCCATTCATTCATCATCCATCCATCCATTCATTCATTCATTCATCCATCCATCCATCATCCATCCATCCATCCATTCATTCATCCATCCATCCATCCATCCATCCATCCATCCATCCATCCATCCATCCATTCCCCTGTGCTCGATAATCCATTGACCCATCCGCGTCCTCCCTACCATTCATAAGATCCGAATCACATGGCACATCCGTGACTTCATTTGCGTTTCATATCAACTGTTCATTCATTCTTCATTAATCCATTACATAGCCTACATAGGCTTATTGCATTCAATCATTCATCCATCCATCCATCCATACATTCATTCATTCATTCATCCATCCATCTATCCATCATCCATCCATCCATCCATCATCCATCCATCCAACCCTTCCCTTCAGCTTGCCACTGTCATCCATCATCCATCCATCCATCCATCCATCCATCCATCCCCCTGTGGGGGGATCCATCCGTCCCTCCTTCCGTCCGTCCGTCCGTCCGTCTGTCTCGTCCTCCCTCTGTCCTGCCTGTCCGTCCCTCCGTCCTCCGTCCTCCGTCCTCCCTCCGTCCCTCCCTCCGTCCCTCCCTCCGTCCGTCCGTCCGTCCGTCCCTCCGTCCCTCCCTCCTCCGTCCGTCCGTCCGTCCGTCCCTCCGTCCGTCCCTCCCTCCGTTCGTCCGTCCCTCCGTCCGTCCGTCCGTCCGTCCGTCCGTCCGTCCGTCCCTCCGTCCCTCCGTCCCTCCCTCCGTCCATCCATCCGTCCCTCCGTCCATCCGTCCGTCCCTCCCTCCGTCCCTCCATCCCTCCATCTATCGTGTGGGTGTGGAAACTTATCAGGCAAAACAATTGAGTGTATGAGTACGGACTCCTATAGTTATACATGCAGGTGGTGGAGGAAGCTAATGCAGGTTTTTCAGACATGCATAGGTGCAAAACATGAGCATACATTCTTGTAAAGTTTTAAAGCAGCAGTGAGTGCGAGGGGAGAATGCATTCAAGGGAGAGAAATCGACAGAACGGCTGCGGTTGTCTTTCCTTAAACTAAGCACATTCACAGCAATACTTATGATCGTCCTTCCAACACCGCACACCACTGCTGGCCTAGATAGATCCCTGGCTGCACTACCGCTGCTCTTTGACATGCAAAATGATTACAGACATATGATCACCTCAGCCAATCCCGTACGTACAGAGTTGTCAGGGTGGAGACGATCACCTCCCTCGCCTTCGTCAATCGTCTAGCAGTGCCGTCCGTTTCGTGTACTATACTAAGGCGAGAGCGCTGAGCAGACGCGGACAGGACTATCTAGAGGTCTCGTGTTGGTGTCGTTCTGACGGAAGTAAACACTGCGCAGACGACAGCCCAGCCATGTTGAAGGAGGAGACGTTGGACGTTGGAGTGGAGATGTGACTCCAGACTGCTGCAGTCTCCGTGCTGTGGTGTGAAGTCCTGTGTGACGTCAGAGTGGATACGAATGCTTGAAGAGAAGACGGACAACGATTACAGGTGGGAGGAAGATTGTGGTGTACTTCGATTTCCCTTTCGACTTGGACTCGTCCGTCTCCTCGTCGCTGCTGACTTTCACTTTGTCGTCTGTGCTGTCTTTTCTTTCGTCAGATTTTGGTACCCTCCAACTCGCAGCGATTGTTATCTCGTTATCTCTCAAACTTAAACCTATTTGACCTTACTCTTACCTAAAACACTTGTTAGAAAATGAAAGTAGATCGTGTGGTAGTGTCAGCCATTTTGAAGTGGATCCCCCTAACCAGAAAGTGGAGCAGGAAGTACGGGTAGTCGTGAGAGCGTCCCTCCTGAGTGGAAAGAGCGACAGTAGTGGTCAGTCTATTTGTAGTGAGGTCTCTCTGGGTGAATGTTGGTGTCAGTGGCAAGCTGAAGGGAAGTGTGGGTGGCTGTTTGTAGACAGTGAGCTTGTAACTGTAGAGCTACATTGCAAATAAACAAAAGGGCTCTCCCGTTGGTGAGAGGAGTCGAAAACAGCGCTCGACAAGCTTAACACCTCTTAGTCTTAGTTGTTCTTGTGCCTAAACGCACACAACAACAGCAACACGACACATGGTGTCAGAAGTCGGATGATCCAAACATCAGCCGAACATTCCCAACAACCTCGAAGGAAGTCGAACAACACCGTCAGATCTTAAAAAACCCGTGAGTACACAAACAACCTTTCCGAAGCTTTCGCGCCATAACTGACAACATGGCAGACCATTATCTCCCCAGACCAGGCCCGCTCACTTTCGACGGAAACGTCGCTGAAGAGTGGCGCAACTTCGAAACGGCATTTCGAATCTACGCCAAAGCAGTGCACACTAAAGCACAAAGGCCCTGATGAGATCGCTTTTGCAGGACTCGAAGCAGTTGAGAGAGAAAAAAACATTCGAGTACAAAGGAGAAATCAAAGATGGCGGCCGCATCGTTCAGCCAGCGGAAAACAGAGAAGATCCCGACACATTGATGCAGAAATTTCGAGAGTTCTGCAGTCCAAAAAAGAACATTCTCATGCAACGCCATCTCTTCATGACTCGCCAACAGCGACAAGGAGAAACGTTCGGAGCGTTCACAGCAGACCTCCGAAAGCTAGCAGCCGATTGCGAGTTTGCACAACTACGAGACGAACTTATTCTACTGAGAATCGTCTTTGGAATCAGGTCGGATCCCCTCCGAAAACAATTGATGAAGGAACTGGACCTAACACTGCGCAGAGCTGTCCAACTTTGCACACTGGAAGAAGCAACAAAGCAAAATCTCGCTCAACTACCAGACGACAAGATGAGAGAAACAGTAGATGCTCTCAAAACAACAAAACGCTTCCCTGCAAGCAGACGAGACATGCAACGACAACAACCACAGCAAACATCATCAAAATGCAAAAACTGTGGCGGATCACACCAAAGGATCCAGCAAAAGTGCCCTGCATATGGCAAACAATGCAACAAATGTGGAAAGTACAACCACTTTGCACGACTGTGCATGTCCTCAACCTCTTCAACAAAGGAGATCCCTACAAAGCAGTCAAAGAGCAAGTTCAGCTCCCAGAGGCACAACGTGCACCACATCGCCACCACCAGTGATGATGACGAAGACGGCGCTTCCCTCACCATCGACACCCTAACAGCAACAGAAGAAGTCAACGAAGAGAAGGAAGAAGTATTCATAACATTCACCATAAACAAAAAGTCAATCAAACTCAAGGTAGACACCGGTGCCAAATGCAACGTCCTCCCAACCTCTCTGGTCCAACAGAAGGACATTGACACCAGCTCCACCATCAAGCTCGTTGCCTATGGAGGTGAAACATTCTCCACCGTGGGCACAGCAACCTACAGATGCTGTCATCGTGGTCGCCAACACTCCCTGCGTTTCCACGTAGTCGACAGAATTGTTACCCCCATCATTGGCTTGCCTGATATCATTCGCCTGAAGCTGCTCAAGCCAGCAGCAGAGGTACACATCCTCCAAACTGCCAACCCACCAGAGTTGAATTCCTTCCAAGATCTCTTCGATGATGAGCTAGGGAAACTTCCTGTTACCTACAAAATGAAAGTCGACCCTAACATCGCACCAGTCGTCCGACCTCCCAGGCGCATTCCAGTCTCAATGAGAGACCAAGTGAAAGATGCCCTAGTCGACGTGACCAACAAAGGAGTCATCACACCAGTGGAAGAACCCACGGAATGGGTTTCATCAATGGTCGCAGCAGTAAAGAAGAGCAGCAAAGAACTCTGAATCTGCATAGACCCAGAGACCTCAACAAAGCACTTCAACGTCCCCATCACCCCATGAGGACCATCGATGATGTCATCGCGGACATGGCCAACGCCAAGGTCTTCACCACCCTTGATGCCAAGTGTGGCTTCTGGCAAATTCCCCTCGACCGTGAATCCTCCAAGAAGACCTGCTTCAACACCCCATTTGGCCGCTACAGGTTCCTGCGAATGCCATTTGGAATCAGCACAGCGTCAGAAGTCTTCCAGAGAGCCATGGAACAGCTGTTTGCCGGATATCCATGTGAAATCATCATGGACGACATCCTCATCTGGGGAATCAACATCGAAGATCATGACAACAAGCTGCAGCAAGTGCTCCAACGAGCTTGAGAAATCAACTTGAAGCTAAACAAGGCAAAGTGTCACTTCCGTGTTGATCGTGTTTCCTACATGGGACACATCATCTCTGCTCAAGGCCTGCACCCTGATCCAGAGAAAGTCAGAGCAGTGCTGGAGCTGCCGACTCCATATAACAAAGAAGATTTACACCGCTTCCTAGGTATGATCAACTACCTGTCACGCCTCGTCCCCAACTTCAGTGCCCAAACAGCCCCTCTCAGAGATCTCCTCCGCAACGACTCTGAGTGGTGCTGGCTACAACAGCATGAAGTTACCTTCTCACAACTGAAGGAAAGCATCAGCAACCCCCCCGTTCTGCGTTTCTTCGATGTCACCAAGCACATCACCATCACCTGTGATGCATCCAAGGCAGGACTAGGAGCAGCTTGTCTCCAAGATGGCGTGCCCATTGCCTATGCCTCAAGAGCCATGACCCCCACTGAAGAACGGTACAGCCAGATCGAGATAGAGCTCCTGGCAGCCACCTTTGCATGCAGCAAATTCGACGGTTTCATCTATGGAAAACCAGTCACCCTTGAAACCGACCACCAACCCCTGGTCACCATCGTGAAGAAGCCACTTCATGCAGCACCAACAAGACTTCAACGCATGCTCCTGAGACTTCAGCGGTACAACCTACACTTCATCTACAAGAAAGGATCGGAACTTCACATCGCGGACGCCCTTTCCAGAGCCTACCTACCAGAAACCAACAGTGAGCCTGAAGACGACTACGAAGTCATGTCTGTTCTGCCCCTCACAACCACAGGTATGCAACACCTCCAGCAAGCAACAGCAAACGACCCCACCTGCCAGCAGCTGAAACGTACTCTCCAGCAAGGTTGGCCCAACACCTACAAGCAAGTACCTGACAACATCAAGCTATACTACGCCTTCCGTGAAGAGATAGGGTATGAAGATGGCATCCTGATGAAAGGCCAGCGTATCATCGTTCCTGCAGCCTTACAACACCACTACGCCACGAAACTCCACCAAGGACATCCAGGCATTGAAGCAACAAAGGCCCGAGCAAGAGAAGTAGCATACTGACCAAACATCATGAATGACATACAACATGAGGTAAACAACTGCAAATCTTGCAACGCTTTGCAGTCCAAGCAACCCAAAGAACCGGCCCTTCCTCGTGATGCCCCTGACCTACCATACCAAGCAGTGGCAGCTGACATCTTCACCTGGAACGGAAGCAACTACCTGGTCACAGTCGATGCATACTCTGGCTGGTATGATGTCGACTTGTAAGCTCCCCATCACCACCTTGCAGACTGTCATCAACAAGATGAAAATACACTTCTCCGCACATGTATGGAATCCCATCCACACTGCTCACGGACAACGCCATGCAGTTCAAGTCCCATGAATTTGCACAATTTGCATTAGAATGGCAGTTCGCCCATGTGACCAGCAGTCCCAACTATCCTCAGTCTAACGGCCTGGCTGAAAGAGCTGTTCGCAGTGCAAAACACCTCCTGGAAAAGTGCCACAGAGATCACACTGACTTCTCCCTCGCACTTCTTCATGCCAGAAATGTGCCAAGGGGCTCTCTCGGCTCCTCTGCACAGTGTCTCATGTCCAGGCGTACTCGAACAACTCTTCACATTTCACACAAGCTCCTCCAACCCTCAATCATCACCAACGTCACGGAGAAGCTATCAGCACAGCGAACCAAGTTCAGAGGAGAAGAGTGGACAGTGTAAAAGACATGTAATCAGTGACCCACTCAAGAATGACCAGACTGTGTACTAATTCTGCATGCCCTATAGACCTTCCACTAACTAAACTGAGAACACCTCCCGAGGACTCTGAACCAAAGTGGAGAAGTACCTCAAGAACTAGTTCATGTATTACTTTAATATGTCAATGCATGCTATTTGTAAGAAAGTCCAGTCAAAATATCCTGCTAGTCAACAGTCTAATTAATGTGCTTAATCTAAGGTCTTTCCCACACTCTCCCAATAGTATAAACATCTTATACTTTAAAAGAAGAGAGATGTAGACAGTGAGCTTGTAACTGTAGAGCTACATTGTAAATAAACAAAAGGGCTCTCCCGTTGTTGAGAGGAGTCGAAAACAGCGCTCGACAAGCTTAACACCTCTTAGTTGTTCTTGTGCCTAAACGCACACAACAACAGCAACACGACACACTGTTGATGACAGAGGCAAGCCGAAGGGAAGTGTGGGTGACTGTTGATGTTAGTGGCAAGCTGAAGGGAAGTGTGGGTGTCTGTTGATGACAGAGGCAAGCTGAAGGAAAGTGTGGGTGACTGTTAATGACAGTGGCAAGCTGAAGGGAAGTGTGAGTGACTGTTGATGACAGTGGCAAGCTGAAGGGAAGGGTGGGTGACTGTTGATGACAGTGGCAAGCTGAAGGGAAGTGTGGGTGACTGTTGATGCAGTGCCAACCTCCACCACCACCACCCACCACAATTACCACTCATCACCACCACCACCACCCACCACCATTACCACTCATCACCACCACCACCACCCACCACCACCACCACCGCCACAACCACCACCACACACACCCATCACCACCACCACCCATCACCACCACCACAACCACCCACCACCACCACCACCCACTACCACCATCACCACCTCCACCACAACCACTGTTACCACCCACTATCACCTTCCACCACCACCACCCACAACCACCATCACCACCACCACCATCACCCACCACCACGACCACCACCTCTACCACCACCACCACAACCCATCACCACCACAATCCACCATTACCACCACCACCACTACCATCACCACCAATAACACCATTACCACTACTCACCAAAACCCACCACCCCTATCACCCACACCAACCACCACCACCACCACCACCACCCACCACCACCACCACCACTACCACCACCACCACCACCACCACCATCGTCAACATCATCATCATCATCATCGTCGTCGTCGTCGTCATCACCATTGGTGGCAGCAGCCTGAAGTGGCAGTGTCATCTTTTGTGAATATGCTTAAGCAATACACTAATATTTTATGCAGACCTGGTCATTTTCAATTTCTTTGTTTTCAGAAGTTGACACCATGGCTACTGGTGGTCCCGATCTATTTGCCTGGTTGTCTGAAGAAATCCTCACCTGCGAAATCTGCAGTGAGGAGTTCGACTCCAACACCCGACCTCCCCGAGTGCTGCCCTGCTACCACTGCTACTGTGGGGTGTGTGTGGAGAAACTCACCGAGCATGGCAAGCTCAAGTGTCCCAAGTGCCGACAGGAGGCTGCAGCCGACAAACCCTTCCCCATGGAGACCCTACGAGTGTCTCTGCTGGACTGGAAGCAGTCAGTGCTTTCTCAGACAGGGGTGGCCTGTAGCAACTGTGGAGAAGGCAGCAAGGCAACCAGCAAGTGTCAGGACTGTGCTGAGTTTTACTGCAGCGACTGCACAAGTCAACACCTCAAGTTCAAGAGCATGAGAGACCACACTCTGGTTTCTCTGTCAGAGGCAGCCAAGTCTCCAGAGAAGCTACTCCAGACCCTCAGTGAGAAATGCCACAGCCATCCTGACGAGAAACTCAAGCTGTTTTGTCTGACGTGTGACAAAGCTGTCTGCTCCATCTGTGCTCTGACTCAACACCTGGAGGGCCACAAGTTTGTGGAACTGCCAAAAGTCCTGGAGGACAGGAAGAAAAAAGTAAGTATTTCCCTCTTTGTTTACAGGGACATAACATTAGCCACTATTGCATGACTGTAGTCCAAACCTCACTGATGTCACATGATCCTTGTCAAACCAAATGGAATGCACTGCCACCTAGTGGTGGGACTGGCTCTGGTTTGGTTCACTCCAGGAAGGGAAAGACTTGACTGTTGTCAGTGACGTCATCACAGATGAGG
>JAWQFJ010028971.1:0-2500 GCA_034096865.1 Theodoxus fluviatilis
GATGGCCAAGATTTCCTTTCGATGGAATCGAAACTTTCTGAACACCTCTTCATCATTAAATACTTCTAACGGGTGCCTTCGGTCTCGGAATACTCGGTTTTTCCTTAACAGATTGTCATGAATTCGTTTCTTAAGCACAATCGCTGCCATCTTGCCTCTCTCGATAACCCCGGTTTATCTATTTATCTTGCCGACTTCGGGAGATTAGTTTAACACTCTGCTTTGACGCGAGTTTAGGGCTAAATCGCCGTCATGAATAGGAGAATTTAAACCGAAGTCAAGATAAATCGGGGATAGGAGATAAATCGAGTGTTAAAAAGATAAATCGCCGTCGTGAATACGGGCCCTGGTAAAAGACCAGCTAGTATCCATAAGAACAATAAAAATACAGCCAGAGAACTACCAGAATCGGCGATAGGCCCTGGACGCCTAAGCAAGCCGAAGAATTCTATTCTATTCTATTCTATTCACCCTTCTCAAAAATCTCCTCGCAAATGACGTCACGTTATTCGACGTCAAATGATGACGTCACACATTTTGCAAATGGAGTCTGTTGTATCGTTTTCATTGCAACACCAAAATGTAAAAAAGTCACTTTCTTTTCAAACCTCGATTCTGAAAATTTGATAATATTGAATGGGACCTAACTTCCAGTCAGTGTGCAAAATCTCAAGGAAATCCGTCCAGTAGTTTTTGAGATATAGGCCGTGGAGTCGGGACAGACACACACACACACAGACAGACAGACAGACAGATAAAGTCTGTAGGACCTCCAGTAAACCTGGAGGGATAAAAACCGCTGGCGCTGAACCTCCAGGTTTTGGCATTAAAAACCCCCCAATACAGCTGCGAGGGCCTTCAGTAAACCTGGAGGGATAAAAAATCGAATACAGGACGTTTCGTACCCTAGTCGCTGTGCACCTCATTTAGTCGATTCGTACCTTTTCTACTCTAACCCTAACTCTAACCCTAACCCTAGCTCTAACCGGTTAGGGTACGAAACGACTAGGTACAAAACGTCCAGGATACAAACGACCCGCATCGTAAAAAATCTTTCTTTCTCCTTCACCAATGTTCTCCAAATTCACCCTTCTCAAAAATCTCCTCGCAAATGACGTCACGTTATTCGACGTCAAATGATAACGTCACACATTTTGCAAATGGAGTCTGTTGTATCGTTTTCATTGCAACACCAAAATGTAAAAAAGTCACTTTCTTTTCAAACCTCGATTCTGAAAATTTGATAATATTCAATCGGACCTAACTTCCAGTCAGTGTGCAAAATCTCAAGGAAATCCGTCCAGTAGTTTTTGAGATATAGGCCGTCAAGTCGGGACAGACACACAGACAGACACACAGACAGATAAAGTCTGTAGGACCTCCAGTAAACCTGGAGGGATAAACTTTGTTAACAAAGCAGGACAGTGAAGCAGAATATGCAGTTTATTTTCCTCCTCCATTCAAACAAGTCTCTAACTCCAAATCGGAACCGTATCCAAATATCTCTTAAAAAATATATTACTTAATACACATAAATATGACATTTGCTCTCGAATAGTTTCATACTGTCTGTAAAAAGAATACCGATAGCTTGCTTGTAACATTTCCCTCCACTCATTGTCAATTTGATATCTATTTATTTTTTAGGTTTCTAAGGAATGCGTTTTTATTATCGACAACTTGTCTCGTTCATTCTCTTTTCGTGTTGCTCTTGAGAAGTAAAGCTTTTAAATTTGCTACCCAATTGAGTTGACCGTCCGGTGAGTTACAGATCATTCAATACACAAGAGAGTGCGTGAGAGAGAGAGAGAGAGATAAACAGAGAGAGAGAGAGAGAGAGAGAGTGAGAGAGAGAGAATGAGAGAGAGAGAATGAGAGAGGGAGTAAGACGAAGAAAGTGAGAGAGAGGAGAGACAGAGAAAGAGAAAGAGAGAGAGGAGAGACAGAGACGATAGAGAGGTGGGGAAGGAGAAAAGAAGAGAGACGAAGATGATAGGCAGGTCAGACAAAGCCAGGCCACAGACTGCAGGGAGAAGCAGACGACAGCAGAGGGACACTCGGGGACGATGGACTCACCTCAGACTCAGTGGAAGTTCTCGAGGAAGGCGATACAAGCGCGAGGACACCAGACAGAAGCTCAGGGCAGATGCTGTTTCTCCTTGTTCCGAGTCGAATGAAACTCCTCGAAATCACCCGCTTTTATACAGATTTTTCCATTTTCAATTATCTTTCTAATCATTGTCGAGAACAGCCACATAATTGGGCTTTTTGACAAACATCGCCTCGTGTGCGCATATAATGGCTTCACAGTCCTGCAGAACAATATGCAGACTGCTTTAGTTTCACGCTCGGCCAGTTCCAGTAATTATGTTTGAAAAGATCGAAACAGCGCTATTCGTGTTTTTTGGTGAGTGACTGACAGTTTTGGAGGCAGGTGTTTCGCTGATGACAGGCACAGACAGGCAGTGCCAGAAAAGAACGCCACTCCATTTCCCCGCGC
>JAWQFJ010028971.1:5000-30984 GCA_034096865.1 Theodoxus fluviatilis
AGTTGTATCGATAAAAAGGTTTTCAGAGATGTTTCCGTCCGCTTTAGAATGGGCATCATCGATTTGTATATCCATAGACGAAAATATATGAAGCGATCGTTTGAACTGCTGCGTCCACTAAGTAGAGAAAAAGAGGAGGATGAATATCATTTCATGTTGGGATGCCCTGCTGTGCAGGACCTGAGAGGACGATACCTGTTGTTGCATCTTGTGCCACCTATGAAAAATTCCATAAGGACCCTTTTAAGACATGAACACGACACTATAACTAGAGCAACAAGTGTTTATTTGTACAAAGCCTTCAATCGAGGAGATCTGGCTGTTAATTTACCAGAGTGTCACGCTTTCTATTTGGATGAACAGGTAGACAGGCGTATTTGATGCGATGCCGGCACAGATGTCCCACCTGATGTATCTCCATATGCATAATGTGTATTGCTTCCTTTGCTTTAGAAAAGGCCAGAGGCCTCCCCAATAAATCGTTCTTTCGTTCGTTCGTTCGTTCTTTCTCTCTCTGTGCGTGTGTGTGTGTGTGTGTGTGTGTGTGTGTGTGTGTGTGTGTGTGTGTGTGTGTGAGTGTGTGTGTATGTGTGTGAGCTGAGGGAGGGAGGGAGGGAGGGTGAGAGAGAGTTTTTCGTTAGAACGAAATGTTTTATTGATAAGGCAACCGGCCCATTTCAAGAGTACAGTTCGGGTGGACATAAGTGCTCTGCTGTTTCCTGACGACGTCGCTCTGCTCTCGGACACAGTGGTAGGTCTCCAAAATCAGATTAACTTTCTTCAACGCGCAGCTCGTGGGCTTGGTCTTCAAGTTAATATTGATAAAACAAAAGTAGTGGTATACAGGATGGGAGGTCATGTGGCCAGACATGAGAGATGGTATTTAGGTGAGGTGCAGATTGAAGTGGTAAGAGAATACAAATATCTAGGGAACGTACTCTCTACTAAGTTGTGTTCAAACGAGATTCAGAAAGAGTTGGCTTGTAGAGCTAAAGCCGCACTTTTACTTCTGATGAGGTCACTGAGAAGAATTGCACAGGTATCACCGGATGTGTTTTTTTAATTATTTGATGCACAGATTCAACCCATTCTGTTGTATGGGGCTGAAATTTGGGGAGCTGATAACTGTCACATTATAGAAGGTGTCCATTTGCATGCTCTCAAGAGTTTCTTAAATGTTTCTTTACGCACACCCAATGATATGGTTTATGGGGATACTGGTCGTTTTCCTCTTTCCGTTAATTCCAAACTACGCAGTATTAAGTTCTGGCTCAAGTTATTAAAAATGGACGAATACCGATTATCCTACAGAGTCTACCAAATGATGTATAGACCTAACAATGAAAAATCTTTGGTTTTCAAAGTAAAGAATATACTTGTGGAATGTGGTTACGAAGAGATCTGGTTGAATCAGCGGGTTACGAACGAGACAGCTTTATTGAAAAACATCAGAGAGAAACTCATCAGTATATTTCATTCTGAGAGAGAGAGAGAGAGAGAGAGAGAGAGAGAGAGAGCGTGCACACCCGCCTCTGTGTGTGTGTGTGTGTGTGTGCTGTGTGTGTGTGTGTGTGTGTGTGTGTGTGTAAGATATCCACTGTACATCAATGCAACGCTACGTGTTATTAAATTTTGGTTACGTGTGTTAAAGATGGATGCTACTCGTTACCCTTACAAAGTTTATAAAATGATGCTTCTCTCAGGCAATTACGATAATTGGGTAGACAAAATAAAAGAAGTATTGTACAGATATTGATTTGCGGATGTATGGTGTAGTCAGAATGTGCAAAACGAGCCGAAGTTTTTGTTAGAGATCAGAAAGCGCCTTATCATTGAATACAGAAATGTATGGACAAATTCATTGGCAGGGAGTGGTAGATACGAGTTCTACATATCCTTCAAGACAGATTGGATGAGAGAAAAGTATTTGTGTGTATTGGACAAAAAAGTTTTCCGAGATGTGTATGTCCATTTTAGGACAGGGTTTAGCAACTTGTTCACTCACAAGTATAGATTTGCAAAAGAGCGGTCTGATAATGCTTATCTATGTCAAGCTTGCTATGAAGATGACGAAAGGGAAATGCATTTGTTGTTTGAATGTTCTATCTATGAGGATCTGCGACGAATGTACTTTTCCAAGTTGGTGACTAATACGAAAGCATGTGATGTTAAGACACTCTTGTCACTGGAAGAGCCAAAAGCAGTACGCACGGTTGCTATGTTTCTGTATTATACGTTTAAGAGAAGACAAGACGCGATTTGTATTGCGGTGGCCGATGAGGCATATTATTTGTAACCGAGTTGTGATGAGCCGGTGGCCTCACAAGAATAAACCATTTGTTCGTTCTCTCTCTCTCTCTCTCTCTCTCTCTCTCTCTCTCTCTCTCTCTCTCTCTCTCTCTCTCTCTGTCTATGTTTGTGTTGTGTGTGTGTGTGTGTGTTGTGTGTGTGTGTGTGTGTGTGTGTGTGTGTGCATGTGGGTGTGTGTGTGTGTGGTGTTTGCGTGTTGCGTGTGTGTGTGTGTGTGTGTGTGTGTGTGTGTGTGTGTGTGTGTGTGTGTGTGTGTGTGTGTGTGTGTGTGTGTACAACGTGACCTATCCAATTATTTGTGGTATCTCCATGCTTAGCGTTTTGAGCAAACTCGAAAACTTGACACTTACGAAAATGGCGACCCATTCTATTCTGGCGCGACCCGTTCGTGCTGTTCAGCAGGTGAACACACGCCTCCATAATTGTCCGTCTCACATCAAAGAGAACAAATCGATGAGATTTTCCGGCGACAGCTTTGCAGGGGAAGTTTTCGACATGAAGAGCGAGAAATGTAAAAAAATGAATGCTGGGTGAAATTTCATTTATAGTGATTGATGAGAATTTACCATTTCTTAGTAGACGCCTCCTTTTTAGAGAAATGCGACGAGACAGCTGCTCATAAGGAGAGAAAACGTTGACTTGATGTCCAGGAGTTAATGGGACACATGATGACAGAGATAATCTTCTTTTGATAAAAATAGAAAGTAGCTCACTGTGGCATATGTAAGGTGCTCCATCAACTTATATTTGATAGCATGTGAAACATAATGAACTTCGCAGAAGTGAATTGTTCGAGGCCTCAATTGAAGGTGCATTGAGACCATTCATCTCGTTGCTTCTTCACTAACACATCCGGCATCGCCTTGACGTTCTGGAGTCAGCTTGTGTTGGTCATGGCAGAGCTACTCTGTATTAGGATCATGTATTGCAACAGCATTGCATGGTGGGTTGTTGTGCAACGTGGTGTGATACTGTGTGATGGTTGAAACGGGATGATAAGGGCTGGTCTGATCAGACGTGGACTCAACTCTCAGCTCCTAGGTGCTGAATGATGTTGATCAAAAATAAAGGTGAAAACAAGCCTTTGATAATTCATCAAATAACTGTTTCAGACAAAATCGAGTCTGCGTGTTTCCACTTGATTACTATTCACTTTTGTTACTTGACTTCTTGCCAGTCAACATCACCAGACAAATCTGCTGATGAAAATAAAAGGAGCGTTACCAAAATCATCCAATGAACAAGCCGTAGTTCATTGTATTTTGCTAACTCGACTAATAAGCAAACATACTTGAACACAATTGTATGCCACGATCATCATCATCGTCGTCGTCATCTTCAACAGCATTAACAGCAATAACAGCAATTACAACAGCAACGTGATAACGACGTCGAGGATGCCAGCGACATAAGCAAAATGAGATAACACCTCAAAACCTTATCACAACGACGTGTGTCAACCAATCCCATGAAGTTGAAGGTTGTAGTTCCAACAGAAACTGCAGATGAAAAGAAATCTTTGATGATCTAACGAGAAAGGGATGTCTTCCGGTATGGTTTCACAAGACATTCATCGCGTCACCAAAAAGCAGACCCATGATCTTGACAACGCAACGATGCCCCTCTGTTCTGTGAGAAGCAGGGCAGAAATTTGCATGCCTCCCCGACCAAAGAGCGGAGACCTTGGCATGAAGTCTTCTCCCAGCCCCATGATTTGTGGCACACGGGGGGTCGTATCGATTCGCACTGCTCGATAAAAACTGCTCTCGGATTGGGTTTCCCGCCAAGTGCCTGTTTCCGGTAGGGTGTAAAATTGGTGATTCAATTAGTCCGGGTCTACAGTCCCCGACTTCTCAATGCCTTGTTCTCGTTCATCCAGATTGTCCATTCCCCTCACTTTCGTCCCCGTGTCATGAATTTCGTCCGTGGAATTTTTGTCTGCCCAATCTGAATAAATCGGTGACTGCATTGTCCGATGCCGGATTCACAGCACGGGACGAAGTTCTTGTGCTGTCTGGTGAGAAGAATTCGATGAAGAGATCTCGAAATTTACTTGGAATGGGAACTGATACTGATAGCTGTCGCTTTAGAGTTATCTCCGTTGTGACCTGAGTCTTGGATGTGTGTGAGTGTGTGTGACTGTGTGTGCGCGCGCGTGTTTGTATGTGCGTGTATGGATCCAATCGAGCAGCTGTGTGAAGTCGCCACGTGCAAAACTTGCGAACGAAATCGTTACTGGAATTGTTTCGTTTTCAATGCTTTGAAATCGGTGTGTGTTTGTCATTTCCTCCGCAAGTGTCGATCTGGTAAAAGGGATTCGTTCCACAACTGTTTTCGCGCCGCTCAACGTTGTTTGTTATTTTGAAAAAGGTTATTTTAACATGGTTTTCTTTAGCGGGGTCGATCTATTAAAAAACGCATATTATCAAGCACAGGATCAATGCTGTTCTTATTCAGAAACACTTCAAGTCTGTTGGAAAGCTTTTTTTCTTCAAATGTCGATCTGTATAATATGAATGTGATGTGCTTTGTAAGTTTTCCTAGTTTGGTTTTCGGTGATTTGGGTTTGAAATAACTCCTCAAAGAGAAGGAGGGATTGAGATGAGTTAGGAAATGATCTCCTATGGTTGGAAAAATTCCGAGGAGATAGAAATCAATATGTGGCGTGATGGTGAAATTGTCATGCTTTTGTTCTGTCAGAAGCATTTAAAGTGCAGTTTTATCATGAAGCCTAAGGAAATATTAGTGAAACAAACTGAAATCTAGCAACAACATAGACCGTAAGAGAAACGAACCTGTGATCATGGAACCCAAAGATTCGTTCTAATAGTTGAGCCTGTGAGTTCCCCATACGTACTGTGTCACATTTCTTTGTGAATAAAAGAAAATATATCCAGCACTCTGAGAGCGCAAACCTCCACCAAGGTCGCCACAATGTCTCCTCCATGACCTTCATGACCTCCATGACCTTCATGACCTCCATGACCTCCATGACCTCCATGACCTCCATGACCCGTAGAGTTCAGTTCTTTTTAACGTCTGCTAGAGGTCTTAGAGCGCGGAAAGCATACGCCGGCGTCATCAATAGTTTGACGTCATCAATAGTTTGACGTCATCAATAGTTTGACGTCATCAATTTGGAGATGCGTGATAATATGCGACCCTCCACCACGGAATGAGTCGCTTTGTCCCCCTGGGCCATTTTCAGTTTTTTACTCTGTCTAAAAGTATTTTAAATGGCAATCACAATGGTGAAAACCGTTTGAAAATCGGACAATTAGTCTCCGAGTTACAGGTATTTGAATATACCCACCCTCGGAAATGTGTTTCTGAGAAAATTTGAAATAAAAGTTTTGAAACTTCAGCACAACAGTTTCCTTAGCAACCATGCATGCATTTCTTTGAAATTAGGCACAGTCATACAACATAACATAAACAACTAACACACAAATTTTCAGTTTGAAACATAAAGTAATTTATTGTCAACATTGTTTAAGAAAATACACGAAAATGTACGTTCACGGCTAAATTGTCAAAATGGCTTACTAATCAAAAACCTATTCATAATACTTTTAAAATCAGTGCTAATGTGCACAGGTCCAAGAAAACACAAAACAAAATGCTATGTATTATGAGATTACACTAAACTGTTTGTGTAGTAAAGTATAGCCGGTAAATTACCGGCTACGAACCGAAAGCACTAGATTTTCGTTTAGCTGTCGATCCCGACGACCGGGAGAAAGCAGCAAGCACCGATTGTAATGGGGGGAAAAACAACAACTCAGCAAGAATTCTTCATGGATGTTCAGAGCCTGTAGTGTACGTGATTACTCTTACACTTTAAATGACAATAATAGTAAGCATGTATTTTGAACACGTACTCATTGCCGGTAGTAACGTGACTGGGACCGATTCTTGCTGGGAGGCTGGAGTTAGGTTGTGGGGGAATACCGGTAAGCAAAAATCTTAGCGAGATCCCTGAATGTGGACACAATTCATTATGCCATTCAAAATGTGATGGAGGGTCACATTAAATAAATGTTAGTCTGAACTGTAGGCCTAAGCTGTAGGCAAGCGATCACTACAGAATAGACAACAGTAAAACACTGTTTATCAAGAATAGTATTGCTTCTGCTATCTTTCACCTCTCTTGGTAACAGCTATCACTAACGAATTTTACGACCTTGCACGATGAAATTCAAATTAAATACTAAAGAAAAATATTTCAGCATAGAGTAAGTATGAATAGTTACCTTCTGAGAACTCCTTCATGTCCAGTCTTCTTGCCATCACCTCATCATCAGAAAACTGTGCAATGCAACCCTGCTTTGTTGACTCCGTAGAACCCTCAGCCTCGTGACTTTGCATCTGCAGTCAAATCCCTCCACCTTTCGCCTTTCCTCATCAGGATGTTGAGTTGCATGATACTGTTCATTGTTCACATCACATTCAGCAACCAGTGGTTGATCGTCGTTGTCACTGTCACTCTGTGCACTATCTTCACCTTCGGATCCTTCCTCACCCAAACCAACACTCACTTCATCACCACTTTCCTCGTCATCGTCGCTGAAACCATCTTCCTCTGATGCTGGTGTTGTAAAGTAGTCTCGGATTAAACTTTCTATCTGTTCACTATCTCCGTGGTCCGTAATGTTAGAATCTCGAGCGGAATTAAAAGCTTTGACAACAATTAAACACGCTAAGGGACGCCATCTTGAATAGAAGCCTCGCGCTGGTTGGGCGATTGACGTCACAAGCACGCATTTGGCCAACCATGGCGCGGAACCCCAGCCTTGGTGACGTGTTGTTTACAAAGGTGTCCCCTCAGGATTATTGTTTTCAGCCTTCTAATTGGCTTTCTATTTGAAACCAACCAATCGTATTCTTGGTAACAAAGACCTTTCCACACAATCATGTGTAACACAATGGGTCCACTCAAAAAATAGAGGGGTGACAGGTAGTTAAAAAGTGTTGATTTTTGCACGATTGCTTTGCCAAAATCGGACGGGTAGTGCTTATTAAACACATTTTTACTAACTTTGGAAGTGAATTTTACTAAAATATTTACAGAAACTTGTAGATAAAGGATTACTGAACCAGAAACAACCAAAAACTCAAAATCGACAACCCACACCCCTTGTCCCTATTTCCAGTGCTAGCGCCGAATGGTTCCAGGGACAAAGCGTCTCATTCCGTGGTGGAGGGTCACATATTTTCCGTTATGGTTGTAATTCCATAACGATATAACATATATCCTCCAAATTTTAATGCATTGTTCCTTGAGTGAAACCCGTACCTTGCACCGTTTCTTCAGATTATGTTCTGTGGTCCACAACGAGGCTGTTTAGCATGCAGGTGTAATGGAGGAAGTATATGCATATTCAGTAGCTGTTCTATGGTCCCTCAACGAAGCTTTTTAGCATGCAGGTGTAATGGAGGAAGTACATGCATATTCAATAGCTGTTCTATGGTCCTCAATGAAGCTTTTTAGCATGCTTGTGTAATGGAGGAAGTACATTCATATTCAGTAGCTGGGATGAAAATAATGCTGAAGGTTTTGTTTACCATCGAAACTTTTCTGCTGCGTTTAAATCTAAAACTACTTGTTTCTTTAGTCCTTGATAAATGGATCGATCTTCGGCTGGCACCTGACAACAGACACAATATATGGATAGGCAGATAGAATGAATGAACACCTTTACCTGAATCATCATTCCTGGGACAGCATTCAAACCCGATTATTGCTCAGTGACACCTGCTCATTGTCGCTGCCTTTACAGGTACACTTAATTTTTTCCTATATGACTCTTAAGGAAAGGATCGACAACAATAATTTCTATGACCACAGTAGTTGACCGCTCATTCACTCTGTGATGCTCAAATTATGATAACGAGTTATGGGCCGTTCAGCTTCTGGAGGCTAATTAAGGCTGTTGGTTACATAATCACAAGAGCTGGTTAGAGTAAGAGCAAATTAATGCTCTATTTCCATGTTATATGCCTCTTACGAATCGCATAGGGAGACGCGGTGGGTCTATTCTTACCCCCACCCCACAGGGGGTTGCTCAGATGACAACACCACAACTCTCCGTTATGACGTGTGAACTTCCGTGGGTGACGTCAGTGGATTAGCTACGTCGGCTGAGCCTCATTAAGCCCCAATAAGGTGATCAACGTTTAGACTGACACGAAATCCCATTCCTGTGTTCCGTCCCTGCTTTTGAGTTTGGCAGATGTCCCTTGTTAGAGATGCATTTCATCTATGTTTTTAGAGGACGTACTCCCAGATCGAAAACATCATGGCAACCCTCACACACGAACGAACGAACGAACGAACGAATACTTTATTGTAGAGGCCATCGGCCCAGTACAATGAATCAGAATCACACAATTTCTAATGATAGAGACCTTCTCTTATGTGATTGAAATAAATAAGAGCTCACACATCTCACTCTTTCCCTCTCATCACTTGAAAAACATACTGCTAGGCTGTCTTGCATGGTGAGTCCTATACAGAAGTGCAGGTATTTCATCCTACACAGGAATCAATTGATGAGAATTAACAGTTGTTTATACATTCTCTTGCAACCTGATCCCGTGTTCAGTAAGGCGCGGAATTGCTTTTGCAAGTTAATACTGAAAAGCTGTGACCAGGGGAATGAGGTGTGAAATGCCACCCCAGCCATCGGGGGCCAGACAAGCTGTTGTAATGTGTGTCGGTAAACTTGAGAGAGAGAGAGAGAGAGAGAGAGAGAGAGAGAGAGAGAGAGAGAGAGAGAGAGACAGAGAGAGAGAGAGACAGAGAGAGAGAGGCAGAGAGACAGAGAGAGAGACAGAGAGAGACAGACAGAGAGACAAAGAGAGAGAGAAAGAGAAAGAAACCGTGACCCAGACACACAGTGAGAGAGAAAGAGAGAGAGAAAGAGAGAGATGTAGAGACAAAGACAGAGACAGAGACACACACATTGAGACACACACACACAGAGGGGTAGGGCATAGACAGACACACATAGAGAAAGAGTGAGAGAGAGAAAGAGAAAGAGAAAGAGAAAGAGAGAGAGACAGAGAGGGAGAGGGGGAGAGAGAGCGAGAGAGAGAGACAGAGAGAGAGACAGAGAGAGAGACAGAGAGAGAAAGAGAAACAGAAAGAGAGAGACAGAAATAGAGAGTGAGAGAGAGAAGGAGAGAGGAAGAGGGAGACAGAGAGAATGAGAGGGGGGGAGACAGAGAGATAGAAGGAAAGAGAGAGAGAGAAAGAGAGAGTTGAGAGAGAGAGTTGAGAGAGAGTTAGAGAGAGAGAGAGAGAGAGAGAGAGAGAGAGAGAGAGAGATGAGGTGTGAAATGCCACACCAGCCATCGGGGGCCAGACAAGTTGTTGTAATGTGTGTCGGTACACTTGAGAGAGAGAGAGAGAGAAAGAGAGAGAGAGAGAGGCAAAGCCAGAGAGAGAGAGAGAGACAGAACGAACGAACGAACGAACTTTATTTTACAAGGGTAGTGAATTAGGCAGTAGTGCCTTTCTTACATTCAGCCCTTGAGGCAAAAATTCAAATGTGGTGAGAGAGAGAGAGAGAGAGAGAGAGAGAGAGAGAGAGAGAGAGAGAGAGAGAGAGAGAGGGGTGGGGTAGCTGGGGAAAGGGGGAGGAAGGGAAGAAGGTGGGGGGGTAGCTGGGGAAAGGGGGAGGAAGGGAAGAAGGTTGGTGGGTTGGATAGAGAGGGTTGGGGAGAGGGTGGGGGAGAGGGAGGGAGGGAGGGAGGGAGGGAGGAGAGAGAGAGAGAGAGAGAGAGAGAGAGAGAGAGAGAGAGAGAGAGAGAGAGAGAGAGAGAGAGATAGTCATTATAATTATCGCAAGAATTATACATGTACAATTTCTTAAACATACTAAAAATGGGTAGATAGTGTACCAGAGAAGCAAATTTTAAATATGGAACTTGAATCAACTACAATGACATATGCATAAAAAACAATTTTCTAAACATCCAAATGTTAAAAACAAATAACATACAAGTAGGTCCTAGCCTCTTGGTGTACACTCCCTCCCCTACTCCCCCACCCCAATCAACCGGAACCCCTCGATAGTTCAGCAGGGGAGGCCTGAAGTAAGCATATATGTGAGAAATGGACAACATACACAAATACACACTTAGCCGTTCCACTGTCTAGACGCCAGATGAAAGCGTGGAAAACTATGTCATAGGATGATGCCTGAGAATAATGCGAATTTTGTCTTTGAACATAGGCAAAGATTTGATACATTTTATGTCATCAGGCAGTGTATTCCACAGAGCAGCCCCAGAGTAAGATAGGCTCGATTTGAACAAATCGATGCGAGGCTGAGGCAGGAGAAGTTTGTCACGTCCTCTGATTGATGACAGAGAGATAAAGAGAGGCAGAGAGAGAGAGAGAGGCAGAGAGAGACAGAGAGAAAGAGACTGAGAGAGAGAGAGAGAAAGAACCCGAGACACAGACACACAGTGAGAGAGAAAGAGAGAGAAAGAAAGAGAGAGACGCAGACAGAGACAGAGACATACTGTCGCGAGACGCGCGACAGGTGTGAGAATTAGAGGTGAGCTAAAGTGTATAGGTTTGCACTGAGGCCATTGTGTAACTCGAAACCGATTGCCGCATCGTTAAAAATAGACTGCGACAGGCGGGAAACTAACCACGGGGTGGGTTTCGAGAGGGGATGAGGGGGCATTGGAATGTGGCGCAGGGTTCACACTTGACCCGCCACGGAGTCCACTGGTCCAAGAATTAAGAGCTGTGATTGGGAGGTGATGTCACGTGTCATCGCTTTCTTTGAATCTGACAGTGCGTCAGGAGTTTAGTCTACCCATCGTCTTGGATGAGGAAAGAGCGTAGCAGACGTGCTCTGCTAACTCTAAGGCCACGAGTGTGGCGGGCGCGAAGCTGTTTCCACTTCGCTTAGACCTTGTCGTGAGGGCCAACGCTGGCCGGTCACGAAAGGGGGAAAAGTCTTAGACGGAACCGAGAGGGAAGGGTCGTTGTCTTGAGCGAAGCACGGCCTGTGCTGATTCTGCGAATTTTAGGCCAACGAAACCAACGAAACTAACTGTTGCGGGAATGAACTACGAATCCAGTTTCACTATGAAGCGCGTGAACTCTGTCATGGCTTATTCGACGCGTTCCCAGCGTCTGTCTGCAAGCTGTACCTCGGTGCACCCGGTGTGTGCACGTACCCTCGTCGTCTGCCTGTGTTCCGGTCTCAAGTACTTTTCCTGTAGTTCGTCGTAACTACGACTTCGTCTATTCCTGGCTACGGTTGCTGATAGGTTTAGCGAAGACGCCTTGTGTTTGGCGTGTAATGTCCACGCGGTGTGGCATTGCTGTCCTCGGTTAGGACAGGGTGAAGGACTGTGGTATCGGTCGCTTCTTTAACGCCTAGCGCGTTGTGTGTAGTCTAGTGTTGCTGAGAGAGGGTGGAGCCCTATTTACTAGACTTTCGAATTTATGGTAAATTCGAGCTACGGAGCGTGCTCCGTGAAAGTAGGACGGTCTACGCTAGCGCTCTCGTCTGCTAGTTGCAGCGAGGCGCGCGGCTATTGTTGCTAGGACGAGCAACGGGGAGTTGTGAGATACAAGTTGGTTCTCTAGTTAGGACGAAGTAACTCACACCTGTTCCGGACTGACCGAGAGTGGAATCCTACTGAGTCGGGACTGGCTGTCCGACTGCCGACTGACCGGGAGCCTGGAGGCTGTCCGTCGGGGAACCTCGACGCGGGAGAGAGGGACTGGAACCTACCCGCTAGCCACAACGGGGGAGGCGCATGGGCGCGCTCTCTTCTTTGCTTCTACCCACGGTTGTCTACGGAGGACTGTCGCTCCTGGACTAGTCTCAGCGCGGTGCTTGGAGACTGTGTGTACTTTCTACGGACGAGAGAAAGTCAGGGTAGGGTTGTGTGCTGTGTGTTTATGAGGTTGAATTTTGGATGCGTGCGTTTTCTGGACTTCGGTAACGGTAAGAAAACCACCTGCTTTCTCCGCTATCTTTGTGAATCTCATTCATGATTACCAGGGGGTCTGGACATGCTTATGAGGGGGAGAAAGGGGAGCGCAGGGGAAGCGCTCGGGTCTGAACTCTGAACTAACTCTATTTGGCCTGTGTGACGTAGCGGCGGAAGCACGCGTCAGCACAAGGGGAAGGGGGTAGCTGAGGAGGGGATTGACTATTTGAACTCAGACTCGGAGATTTGACTTGGCTTGTTGTGTGTGACATTGCCGGGAAGAGCTTTGAAGGAAAGTGGGAAACCTTTCATTGGAATTTGTAATTCTGGATGCTCTGTGGGGTTTGGAAAGGTTTATTAATTTAACATTCAAATGTTAAATTGTCCAGCGGTGGACAAGCGCAACTTCTTTCGGTATAGAAGTGTGTGCGTAACTTCTTTTGGCGTAGAAGTGGTTGGTTTAATTTCTCTTTTGTGAGATTGTTTGTAGTTCTGTGCACGGGCGCCAGAACGAAGGGTTGGAAGGGGAATTTTTGGAGCGAGTTTCTGGATTAATTCCAGGTTTGTGTGTTCCTGGGGTGGAACGTGAGGAGATTGTTTTTTTTGTGTTGCGTTGTTAGCATTTCTCGTTGCCGGCAACGTAGAGGCGTGTATTATATGTGAATGACTTTGGCTATGCTATTAAGCTGTTGAGTCACCTTGCTTTGGTGTGGCCCGTTGTTTATTTATTTTGCCTGTGTCGACAGCGGAAGTGCGTCGCCATCTTGCTTTCCGCTGACGACTTTGATTGATTTTGTTTTGTTTTCACCCATTGTTGATCGCTTTTGGTGTGTTCACTCTTGAAGCCCCTGAGCGACAAGAGTGGACATTTGTGATTAAACATTGTTGATTCACTTTATTCCCGATTCAGTGGTCCTTTGTCACTTGTTGTTTCGACATTGCTTGATTGTTTGTGGCGTCCCCCCAAGGAGTGGTGGTCGGGTTTAGCTGTAAACCCTATCTTTCTAATTGCCCCTCCCCTCTTGGACGATTACCTCGTTCCTCGAGGGTGAGTATTTCCAGACTAAAGAGAGATAAACGCGACACATACATAGTGAGAGAAAGTGAGGAGAGCAGAGACACACACACGCAGAGGAAGGGGGGGGGGGGGGGGGGGCATAGACCGACACACACAGAGAAAAAAAGAGAGAGAGAGAGAGAGAGAGAGTTGAGAGAGAGATTGAGAGAGAGAGAGAGAGAGTTGAGAGAGAGAGTTGAGAGAGAGAGAGAGTTGAGAGAGAGTTGAGAGAGAGAGAGAGGGAGGGAGGGGGGGGGGAGACAGAAAGAGAGAGAGAAAGGGGGAGAGAGAAAGAGAGAGAGAATGAAAGAGAGAGAGTGTGAGAGAGAGATAAGAGAGAAAGAAGGAGAGAGAGAGAAGGAGAGAGAGAGGGGGGGAGAGAATGAGAGAGATAGAAGGAGAGAGAGAGATAGAGAGAGAGAGAAGGAGACAGAAAGAGAGAGAAAAATAGGGAAACAGAGAGAGACTGAAAGAGAGAGAGAGTGAGAGAGGAGAGAGAAAGAAGGAGAGAGAGAAGGAAAGAGAGAGAAAGAGAGAGAGAGAGAGAGAGAGAGAGAGAGAGAAAGAAAGAGAGAGAGAGAAAGAGAAGGACTAGGGATATGAACATTATTCAAACACCGCAGTCTCCTTGTTCAATCATTTTCAAGTAAACTACATTGATCCGGAGTCCTATGATTGTAGGGAGTCTGATGGAATCGAACGTGACCAACATAATTAATCGAATCGAATTGAATAGATTAAATCGAATAAAATAAAGTTAATTGAATTCATGTAGTAGAGCTGTATTACTTGGTGAAAACATATTGAAATTGAATTTAATTGAGTTTGGTTGGGTTGGGTTAAGTTGTTGAACTGAATTGAATTGAATTGGAGAGGACTGAATTAAATGGACTTTGATTGCGCCGGAAGAATAGTCATGTACTTTATACAGAATCTTTCGAACGCTCATCAAAGGGTAGTTTGGAGTAGTTCGCCTTATTTGGTCGCAAACGAAGTGCGGCTTAATCATTTTATAGCGAGATGGTGGGAACAGAAGATCAAAGAAACAGCACTGGGAAGAGATATGTAATTATCACAAAGATGTGATCGGGCAAACGGTTACTAAAGTTGCTGGAGCGAAACGCCAGAAGCGAGCAAACCTTTACACCTGATTTTTGGTTGAAATTGAGTTTAGGCTATTTCTAGCTTCTGGGACTATTTTTCGGGCACATCCAATAGCAGTTTAGTTCACAGTTTTAGAGAAGTGCTGACCTTTCTGTGTGGTCAGATAAGCACCAATTCTGTGTGGGTTGAAGCGTAGATTTGAATCTTCCACGGCATTGTAACTGGTGCTGCTTGAGTACTTCCGAAACTGTCTGTTCTTTCCAGACTTGTTCTGCCCACTCGCAGTTAATCCTGTTGTAAAATAACTTTGTAAAACGAATGCTACTCCCGTTGCCAGGAATCTTTTACATTCAAAGCCTCTGTCAACTGCAACGACAGTTTTCTGAATTTGCGGGAAATCGACTACAATCTGCCATAACTTCATTTTGAATCATTCAAGTTCTATTTTTCCTGCACCAATGTAAAGCTCTAGTTTTGTAGTTTGTCATGACACTAATAAATAATAAATATTCAATTCCGATTGTATGTACCATTTGCTGAAAGAGGTCACATATGCAGGTGTTCAAACGTAGCTGGGTTGCGGGATGGGTGGGGGTTGAATGCAATTAAGCCTGGGAAAGATAGATGGATATTTGCAATTAATCTATGTCGCCGTGACTCGTTTCGTCCGCCAACGCCTCGCCTCGTGAAAGTTTTGAGTCGCTGGTTTATTGACAAGTGCAGTTTTCTATGGCTGCCGCTACACTGGGTGGCGTCGCGCACTCTGCTCTTTGTTCTTTCTACGCCGTTCGTTTCGCTCCGTTGCATTCCAATTCCCTCTTTCGAAATTACTTGCACACCTGTCGCAAGTGCAGCGCACGAGAACATGCGGTTCATCAAGTGCCTGCTCATCCATGTTATATGCCTTTTACGACTCGCATAGGGAGACGCGGTGGGTCTATTCTTACCCCCACCCCACAGGGGGTTGCTCAGATGACAACACCACAACTCTCCGTTATGACGTGTGAACTTCCATGGGTGACGTCAGTGGATTAGCTACGTCGGCTGAGCCTCATTAAGCCCCAATAAGGTGATCAGCGTTTAGACTGACACGAAATCCCATTCCTGTGTTCCGTTCCTGCTTTTGATTTTGGCAGATGTCCCTTGTTAGAGATGCATTTTATCTACGTTTTTAGAGGACGTACTCACAGATCTAAACATTATGGCAACCCTCACACGAACGATCGAACGAACGAACGAATACTTTATTGTAGAGGCCATCGGCCCAGTACAATTAAGCAGAATCACACAATTTCTAATGATAGAGACCCTCTCTTATGTGATTGAAATAAATAAAAACTCACACATCCCACTCTTTCCCTCTCATCACTTGAAAAACACACTGCTAGGCTGACTTGCATGGTGTGTCCTATACAGAAGTGCAGGTATTTCATCCTACACAGGAATCAATTGACGAGAAGTAAGAGTTGTTTATACATTCTCTTGCAAACTGATCCCGTGTTCAGTAAGGCGCGAAATTGCTTTTGCAAGTCAATACTGAAAAGCTGTGACAAGGGAAATGATGTGTGAAATGCCACACCAGCAATCGGGGGCCAGACAAGCTGTTGTAATATGTGTCGGTAAACGTGAGAGAGAGAGAGAGAGAGAGAGAGAGAGAGAGAGAGAGAGAGAGAGAGAGATTGATTGATTGATTCTTTATTTGCGGCCGACGGCCCAGTAGTATACAAAGTTACGCAATTACAAATTTGAAATATGGTACATCCTGTAGGTGAATTTACAACCAGTGTGGTTAAAACAACGTCTAAACTATATATTTACTATAATGCCGTAGTGAATTAAGATTAAATGCAGTATGTATGTACATAAGTTAAAAGTGGTTTGTTGTAGCTAAGGTACAGAGTCCATTTCCTGTATTTTCCGTGATCGCCGTTCAAAGGCATAAAAAATGTACATTGAAATGTCTCTCGTCTTCTCAGCATCTTTTCCATTGATCAGACGTGTCAGGTCCACATAATCTGGATTCGGAAAATATTTTGCCAAGTATTTTTGTCTGATGTCACAATACATCCGGCAATTCCTTAAAAAGTGTATTTCAGATTCAGTTTCATTGCAGAATGGACAGTTCATGGTAAAGTTAGGATCATGCCTACATCGTGCATTGCTTCGTAGTTCATTACATCCCAAACGAAAACGGATGAAGGCATCACGGAATTTCTTAATGTTAATAAAAGACAAGTATTTTTCACATTCAAAAGCTGCTTTAAAGGAGCGATAAAAGGCAAATCTGTTGCTTGAACTAAGGGCTGAACTCCACTCTTGTAAGAAGCAGTCTCGCAGTCGTTGCTTAAGATGCCTCATAGTACTTCTCTCATTTACACTTCCACCGTTGTACCATAAGTACGAGAAGCGCAAGCAACTTTCCACGAGTTCGCCCAGTTGAGTTCATCAGGTATACGGGAGCGAGTGAGCATGACATAAGCTTGCTTGACAATCCTACTGTCAATATATCTAAGTGCCGGGGTCGGGTGTACAGTTACTGAAAAGAAGAGTAGAAGACAAGCAACCGACTGTTTCTTTCATGAGCAAGTCTGGCCCTGAAGAGGGCCGTTTGGGGGTTGAACTGCCGCCGATGCGGGCAATCACCGCTACAGGATGGAGAGGCAGCGGGTTGGCAGGGGCGTGCAGCGATGCTCTGTATTTCTTTACGGCAAGCTTTCGAAGCTGAGGCTTCTTCATCAGGCCAAAGTAACAAGGCTGGCTGTGGAAAAGAAATATATACTGTGACAAGGGCCGGTGAAACACGTGCAGGGCGGCGAGGTAGTGAGGAGAGTTCAGTGAAGGAAGCCAAAAGGAGTGCTTTGCACCAACATCACGGGGCGGGAGCGGCCTCAACAGGGTAAGCACTAAAAAGGCGTGCGGGGACAGCTTCATCGATAGTGACTCAGGAGTCCCATGTCCCTATTGAGGCCATCCTCGTGGGTGTGGAATTTGGACATGAGTTTGAGCTCAGCCACTCTGCGTCGCTGTAGGTCAGTCAGTCCACCTCTTAGCACACTGACGAGCATGTCAGAGGTGGTGTGGCTCGGGAGGTTGAAGTGCTCGGCCACAGGCAGGGGGGAACCGTTCCTGATGGTAGCGCGATGGCTGTTCATGCGCTGTCGGAGCTGTTGGCTGGTTTCTCCGACATACCATGCGTCGCTGCACCCTCTGCGGCAACGGATGAGGTAGACCACGTGGCTGGAGGAGCAAGAGTACTGGCCCCTTACTCGGTGTGTCACGTGGCCCCTGACTATGGTGGTATCGGTGCAGATGATGGCACAGGTAGAACACCTGGCAGTCTTGCAGGGTTGAACGGCATCTACCGCGGAGTCAGGGAGCCGGCTGCGGACTATCCTGCTTCTCAGGTTGGGAGGTTGTCGGAAGGCCACCATGGGTGGCTCAGGGAGTACCTCCGAGAGGTACTGGTCGTGGCAGATGAGGTTTTGTAGGTGCCCGAGTTCCCGTTCAGTCAGCCTGTAAGTTCTGTCTGTTTCCCCCTGCCTTCAGTCAGCATGTATGTTCTGTCTGTTTTCCCCTGCCTTCTGTCAGCCTGTATGTTCTGTCTGTTTTCCCCTGCCTTCAGTCAGCCTGTAAGTTCTGTCTGTTTTCCCCTGCCTTCAGTCAGCCTGTAAGTTCTGTCTGTTTTCCCCTGCCTTCAGTCAGCCTGTAAGTTCTGTCTGTTTTCCCCTGCCTTCAGTCAGCCTGTAAGTTCTGTCTGTTTTCCCCTGCCTTCAGTCAGCCTGTAAGTTCTGTCTGTTTTCCCCTGCCTTCAGTCAGCCTGTAAGTTCTGTCTGTTTTCCCCTGCCTTCAGTCAGCCGGGAAGTTCTGTCTGTTTTCCCCTGCCTTCAGTCAGCCTGTAAGTTCTGTCTGTTTTCCCCTGCCTTCAGTCAGCCTGTAAGTTCTGTCTGTTTTCCCCTGCCTTCAGTCAGCATGTATGTTCTGTCTGTTTTCCCCTGCCTTCAGTCAGCCTGTAAGTTCTGTCTGTTTTCCCCTGCCTTCAGTCAGCCTGTAAGTTCTGTCTGTTTTCCCCTGCCTTCAGTCAGCCTGTAAGTTCTGTCTGTTTTCCCCTGCCTTCAGTCAGCCTGTAAGGTATGTCTGTTTTCCCCTGCCTTCAGTCAGCATGTATGTTCTGTCTGTTTTCCCCTGCCTTCAGTCAGCCTGTAAGTTCTGTCTGTTTTCCCCTGCCTTCAGTCAGCCTGTAAGGTATGTCTGTTTTCCCCTGCCTTCAGTCAGCCTGTAAGTTCTGTCTGTTTTCCCCTGCCTTCAGTCAGCCTGTAAGTTCTGTCTGTTTTCCCATGCCTTCAGTCAGCCTGTAAGTTCTGTCTGTTTTCCCCTGCCTTCAGTCAGCCTGTAAGGTATGTCTGTTTTCCCCTGCCTTCAGTCAGCATGTATGTTCTGTCTGTTTTCCCCTGCCTTCAGTCAGCCTGTAAGTTCTGTCTGTTTTCCCCTGCCTTCAGTCAGCCTGTAAGTTCTGTCTGTTTTCCCCTGCCTTCAGTCAGCATGTATGTTCTGTCTGTTTTCCCCTGCCTTCAGTCAGCATGTATGTTCTGTCTGTTTTCCCCTGCCTTCAGTCAGCCTGTAAGTTCTGTCTGTTTTCCCCTGCCTTCAGTCAGCCTGTAAGTTCTGTCTGTTTTTATATGCCTTCAGTCAGCCTGTAAGTTCTGTCTGTATTTGTATGCCTTCAGTCAGCCTGTAAGTTCTGTCTGTTTTCCCCTGCCTTCAGTCAGCCTGTAAGTTCTGTCTGTTTTCCCCTGCCTTCAGTCAGCCTGTAAGTTCTGTCTGTTTTCCCCTGCCTTCAGTCAGCCTGTAAGTTCTGTCTGTTTTCCCCTGCCTTCAGTCAGCCTGTAAGTTCTGTCTGTTTTCCCCTGCCTTCAGTCAGCCTGTAAGTTCTGTCTGTTTTCCCCTGCCTTCAGTCAGCCTGTAAGTTCTGTCTGTTTTCCCCTGCCTTCAGTCAGCCTGTAAGTTCTGTCTGTTTTCCCCTGCCTTCAGTCAGCCTGTAAGGTCTGTCTGTTTTCCCCTGCCTTCAGTCAGCCTGTAAGTTCTGTCTGTATTTGTATGCATTCAGTCAGCATGTAAGGTCTGTCTGTTTTCCTCTGCCTTCAGTCAGCCTGTAAGTTCTGTCTGTTTTCCCCTGCCTTCAGTCAGCCTGTAAGTTCTGTCTGTTTTCCCCTGCCTTCAGTCAGCCTGTAAGTTCTGTCTGTTTTCCCCTGCCTTCAGTCAGCCTGTAAGTTCTGTCTGTTTTCCCCTGCCTTCAGTCAGCCTGTAAGTTCTGTCTGTTTTCCCCTGCCTTCAGTCAGCCTGTAAGTTCTGTCTGTTTTCCCCTGCCTTCAGTCAGCCTGTAAGTTCTGTCTGTTTTCCCCTGCCTTCAGTCAGCCTGTAAGTTCTGTCTGTTTTCCCCTGCCTTCAGTCAGCCTGTAAGTTCTGTCTGTTTCCCCAGCCTTCAGTCAGCCTGTAAGTTCTGTCTGTTTTCCCCTGCCTTCAGTCAGCCTGTAAGTTCTGTCTGTTTTCCCCTGCCTTCAGTCAGCCTGTAAGTTCTGTCTGTTTTCCCCTGCCTTCAGTCAGCCTGTAAGTTCTGTCTGTTTTCCCCTGCCTTCAGTCAGCCTGTAAGTTCTGTCTGTTTTCCCCTGCCTTCAGTCAGCCTGTAAGTTCTGTCTGTTTTCCCCTGCCTTCAGTCAGCCTGTAAGTTCTGTCTGTTTTCCCCTGCCTTCAGTCAGCCTGTAAGTTCTGTCTGTTTTCCCCTGCCTTCAGTCAGCCTGTAAGTTCTGTCTGTTTTTATATGCATTCAGTCAGCCTGTAAGTTCTGTCTGTTTTCCCCTGCCTTCAGTCAGCCTGTAAGTTCTGTCTGTTTTCCCCTGCCTTCAGTCAGCCTGTAAGTTCTGTCTGTTTTCCCCTGCCTTCAGTCAGCCTGTACGTTCTGTCTGTTTTCCCCTGCCTTCAGTCAGCCTGTAAGTTCTGTCTGTTTTAAACTGCCTTCAGTCAGCCTGTAAGTTCTGTCTGTTTTCCCCTGCCTTCAGTCAGCCTGTAAGTTCTGTCTGTTTTCCCCTGCCTTCAGTCAGCCTGTAAGTTCTGTCTGTTTTCCCCTGCCTTCAGTCAGCCTGTAAGTTCTGTCTGTTTTCCCCTGCCTTCAGTCAGCCTGTAAGTTCTGTCTGTTTTCCCCTGCCTTCAGTCAGCCTGTAAGTTCTGTCTGTTTTCCCCTGCCTTCAGTCAGCCTGTACGTTCTGTCTGTTTTCCCCTGCCTTCAGTCAGCCTGTAAGTTCTGACTGTTTTTATATGCCTTCAGTCAGCCTGTAAGTTCTGTCTGTTTTCCCCTGCCTTCAGTCAGCCTGTACGTTCTGACTGTTTTCCCCTGCCTTCAGTCAGCCTGTAAGTTCTGTCTGTTTTCCCCTACCTTCAGTCAGCCTGTAAGTTCTGTCTGTTTTCCCCTGCCTTCAGTCAGCCTGTAAGTTCTGTCTGTTTTCCCCTGCCTTCTGTCAGCCTGTAAGTTCTGTCTGTTTTCCCCTGCCTTCAGTCAGCCTGTAAGTTCTGTCTGTTTTCCCCTGCCTTCAGTCAGCCTGTAAGTTCTGTCTGTTTTCCCCTGCCTTCAGTCAGCCTGTAAGTTCTGTGTGTTTCCCCTGCCTTCAGTCAGCCTGTAAGTTCTGTCTGTTTTCCCCTGCCTTCAGTCAGCCTGTAAGTTCTGTCTGTTTTTATATGCCTTCAGTCAGCCTGTAAGTTCTGTCTGTTTTCCCCTGCCTTCAGTCAGCCTGTAAGTTCTGTCTGTTTTCCCCTGCCTTCAGTCAGCCTGTAAGTTCTGTCTGTTTTCCCCTGCCTTCAGTCAGCCTGTAAGTTCTGTCTGTTTTCCCCTGCCTTCAGTCAGCCTGTACGTTCTGTCTGTTTTCCCCTGCCTTCAGTCAGCCTGTAAGTTCTGCCTGTTTTTATATGCCTTCAGTCAGCCTGTAAGTTCTGCCTGTTTTTGTATGCCTTCAGTCAGCCTGTACGTTCTGTGTGTTTTCCCCTGCCTTCAGTCAGCCTGTAAGTTCTGTCTGTTTTCCCCTGCCTTCAGTCAGCCTGTAAGTTCTGTCTGTTTTCCCCTGCCTTCAGTCAGCATGTATGTTCTGTCTGTTTTCCCCTGCCTTCAGTCAGCCTGTAAGTTCTGTCTGTTTTCCCCTGCCTTCAGTCAGCCTGTAAGTTCTGTCTGTTTTCCCCTGCCTTCAGTCAGCCTGTAAGTTCTGTCTGTTTTCCCCTGCCTTCAGTCAGCCTGTAAGTTCTGTCTGTTTTCCCCTGCCTTCAGTCAGCCTGTAAGTTCTGTCTGTTTTCCCCTGCCTACAGTCAGCCTGTAAGTTCTGTCTGTTTTCCCCTGCCTTCAGTCAGCCTGTAAGGTATGTCTGTTTTCCTCTGCCTTCAGTCAGCCTGTAAGTTCTGTCTGTTTTCCTCTGCCTTCAGTCAGCCTGTACGTTCTGTCTGTTTTCCCCTGCCTTCAGTCAGCCTGTAAGTTCTGTCTGTTATCCTCTGCCTTCAGTCAGCCTGTACGTTCTGTCTGTTTTCCTCTGCCTTCAGTCAGCCTGTAAGTTCTGTCTGTTTTCCCCTGCCTTCAGTCAGCCTGTACGTTCTGTCTGTTTTCCTCTGCCTTCAGTCAGCCTGTAAGTTCTGTCTGTTTTTGTATGCCTTCAGTCAGCCTGTAAGGTCTGTCTGTTTTCCCCTGCCTTAAGTCAGCCTGTAAGTTCTGTCTGTTTTCCTCTGCCTTCAGTCAGCCTGTACGTTCTGTCTGTTTTCCCGTGCCTTCAGACAGCCTGTAAGTTCTGTCTGTTTTTGTATGCCTTCAGTCAGCCTGTAAGTTCTGTCTGTTTTCCCCTGCCTTCAGTCAGCCTGTAAGTTCTGTCTGTTTTCCCCTGCCTTCAGTCAGCCTGTATGTTCTGTCTGTTTTCCCCTGCCTTCAGTCAGCCTGTAAGTTCTGTCTGTTTTCCCCTGCCTTCAGTCAGCCTGTAAGTTCTGTCTGTTTTCCCCTGCCTTCAGTCAGCCTGTAAGGTATGTCTGTTTTCCCCTGCCTTCAGTGAGCATGTATGTTCTGTCTGTTTTCCCCTGCCTTCAGTCAGCCTGTAAGTTCTGTCTGTTTTCCCCTGCCTTCAGTCAGCCTGTAAGGTATGTCTGTTTTCCCCTGCCTTCAGTCAGCATGTATGTTCTGTCTGTTTTCCCCTGCCTTCAGTCAGCCTGTAAGTTCTGTCTGTTTTCCCCTGCCTTCAGTCAGCCTGTAAGTTCTGTCTGTTTTCCCCTGCCTTCAGTCAGCATGTATGTTCTGTCTGTTTTCCCCTGCCTTCAGTCAGCATGTATGTTCTGTCTGTTTTCCCCTGCCTTCAGTCAGCCTGTAAGTTCTGTCTGTTTTCCCCTGCCTTCAGTCAGCCTGTAAGTTCTGTCTGTTTTCCCCTGCCTTCAGTCAGCCTGTAAGTTCTGTCTGTATTTGTATGCCTTCAGTCAGCCTGTAAGTTCTGTCTGTTTTCCCCTGCCTTCAGTCAGCCTGTAAGTTCTGTCTGTTTTCCCCTGCCTTCAGTCAGCCTGTAAGTTTTGTCTGTATTTGTATGCCTTCAGTCAGCCTGTAAGTTCTGTCTGTTTTCCCCTGCCTTCAGTCAGCCTGTAAGTTCTGTCTGTTTTCCCCTGCCTTGAGTCAGCCTGTAAGTTCTGTCTGTATTTGTATGCCTTCAGTCAGCCTGTAAGTTCTGTCTGTTTTCCCCTGCCTTCAGTCAGCCTGTAAGTTCTGTCTGTTTTCCCCTGCCTTCAGTCAGCCTGTAAGTTCTGTCTGTTTTCCCCTGCCTTCAGTCAGCCTGTAAGTTCTGTCTGTTTTCCCCTGCCTTGAGTCAGCCTGTAAGTTCTGTCTGTATTTGTATGCCTTCAGTCAGCCTGTAAGTTCTGTCTGTTTTCCTCTGCCTTCAGTCAGCCTGTAAGTTCTGTCTGTTTTCCCCTGCCTTCAGTCAGCCTGTAAGTTCTGTCTGTTTTCCCCTGCCTTCAGTCAGCATGTAAGTTCTGTCTGTTTTCCCCTGCCTTCAGTCAGCCTGTAAGTTCTGTCTGTTTTCCCCTGCCTTCAGTCAGCCTGTAAGTTCTGTCTGTTTTCCCCTGCCTTCAGTCAGCCTGTAAGTTCTGTCTGTTTTCCCCTGCCTTCAGTCAGCCTGTAAGTTCTGTCTGTTTTCCCCTGCCTTCAGTCAGCCTGTAAGTTCTGTCTGTTTTCCCCTGCCTTCAGTCAGCCTGTAAGTTCTGTCTGTTTCCCCAGCCTTCAGTCAGCCTGTAAGTTCTGTCTGTTTTCCCCTGCCTTCAGTCAGCCTGTAAGTTCTGTCTGTTTTCCCCTGCCTTCAGTCAGCCTGTAAGTTCTGTCTGTTTTCCCCTGCCTTCAGTCAGCCTGTAAGTTCTGTCTGTTTTCCCCTGCCTTCAGTCAGCCTGTAAGTTCTGTCTGTTTTCCCCTGCCTTCAGTCAGCCTGTACGTTCTGTCTGTTTTCCCCTGCCTTGAGTCAGCCTGTAAGTTCTGTCTGTATTTGTATGCCTTCAGTCAGCCTGTAAGTTCTGTCTGTTTTCCCCTGCCTTCAGTCAGCCTGTAAGTTCTGTCTGTTTTCCCCTGCCTTCAGTCAGCCTGTACGTTCTGTCTGTTTTCCCCTGCCTTGAGTCAGCCTGTAAGTTCTGTCTGTATTTGTATGCCTTCAGTCAGCCTGTAAGTTCTGTCTGTTTTCCTCTGCCTTCAGTCAGCCTGTAAGTTCTGTCTGTTTTCCCCTGCCTTCAGTCAGCCTGTAAGTTCTGTCTGTTTTCCCCTGCCTTCAGTCAGCATGTAAGTTCTGTCTGTTTTCCCCTGCCTTCAGTCAGCCTGTAAGTTCTGTCTGTTTTCCCCTGCCTTCAGTCAGCCTGTAAGTTCTGTCTGTTTTCCCCTGCCTTCAGTCAGCCTGTAAGTTCTGTCTGTTTTCCCCTGCCTTCAGTCAGCCTGTACGTTCTGTCTGTTTTTCCCTGCCTTCAGACAGCCTGTAAGTTCTGTCTGTTTTTGTATGCCTTCAGTCAGCCTGTAAGTTCTGTCTGTTTTCCCCTGCCTTCAGTCAGCCTGTAAGTTCTGTCTGTTTTCCCCTGCCTTCAGTCAGCCTGTAAGTTCTGTCTGTTTTCCCCTGCCTTCAGTCAGCCTGTAAGTTCTGTCTGTTTTCCCCTGCCTTCAGTCAGCCTGTAAGTTCTGTCTGTTTTCCCCTGCCTTCAGTCAGCCTGTAAGTTCTGTCTGTTTTCCCCTGCCTTCAGTCAGCCTGTAAGTTCTGTCTGTTTTCCCCTGCCTTCAGTCAGCCTGTAAGTTCTGACTGTTTTTATATGCCTTCAGTCAGCCTGTAAGTTCTGTCTGTTTTCCCCTGCCTTCAGTCAGCCTGTACGTTCTGACTGTTTTTATATGCCTTCAGTCAGCCTGTAAGTTCTGTCTGTTTTCCCCTGCCTTCAGTCAGCCTGTAAGTTCTGTCTGTTTTCCCCTGCCTTCAGTCAGCCTGTAAGTTCTGTCTGTTTTCCCCTGCCTTCTGTCAGCCTGTAAGTTCTGTCTGTTTTCCCCTGCCTTCAGTCAGCCTGTAAGTTCTGTCTGTTTTCCCCTGCCTTCAGTCAGCCTGTAAGTTCTGTCTGTTTTCCCCTGCCTTCAGTCAGCCTGTAAGTTCTGTGTGTTTCCCCTGCCTTCAGTCAGCCTGTAAGTTCTGTCTGTTTTCCCCTGCCTTCAGTCAGCCAGTAAGTTCTGTCTGTTTTCCCCTGCCTTCAGTCAGCCTGTATGTTCTGTCTGTTTTCCCCTGCCTTCAGTCAGCCTGTAAGTTCTGTCTGTTTTCCCCTGCCTTCAGTCAGCCTGTAAGTTCTGTCTGTTTTCCCCTGCCTTCAGTCAGCCTGTAAGGTATGTCTGTTTTCCCCTGCCTTCAGTCAGCATGTATGTTCTGTCTGTTTTCCCCTGCCTTCAGTCAGCCTGTAAGTTCTGTCTGTTTTCCCCTGCCTTCAGTCAGCCTGTAAGGTATGTCTGTTTTCCCCTGCCTTCAGTCAGCCTGTAAGTTCTGTCTGTTTTCCCCTGCCTTCAGTCAGCCTGTAAGTTCTGTCTGTTTTCCCATGCCTTCAGTCAGCCTGTAAGTTCTGTCTGTTTTCCCCTGCCTTCAGTCAGCCTGTAAGGTATGTCTGTTTTCCCCTGCCTTCAGTCAGCATGTATGTTCTGTCTGTTTTCCCCTGCCTTCAGTCAGCCTGTAAGTTCTGTCTGTTTTCCCCTGCCTTCAGTCAGCCTGTAAGTTCTGTCTGTTTTCCCCTGCCTTCAGTCAGCATGTATGTTCTGTCTGTTTTCCCCTGCCTTCAGTCAGCATGTATGTTCTGTCTGTTTTCCCCTGCCTTCAGTCAGCCTGTAAGTTCTGTCTGTTTTCCCCTGCCTTCAGTCAGCCTGTACGTTCTGACTGTTTTCCCCTGCCTTCAGTCAGCCTGTAAGTTCTGTCTGTATTTGTATGCCTTCAGTCAGCCTGTAAGTTCTGTCTGTTTTCCCCTGCCTTCAGTCAGCCTGTAAGTTCTGTCTGTTTT
>JAWQFJ010028975.1:5000-18691 GCA_034096865.1 Theodoxus fluviatilis
AGCAGCCATGTATGATCTTTGTACATTTTCTGCAATAAAGTTATTTGATATGTATGTATGTATGTATGTATGTATGTATGTATGTATGTATGTATGTATGTATGTATGTATGTATGTATGTATGTATGTATGTATGTATGTATGTATGTATGTATGTATGTATGTATGTATGTATGTATGTATGTATGTATGTATGTATGTATGTATGTATGTATGTATGTATGTATGTATGTATGTATGTATGTATGTATGTATGTATGTATGTATGTATGTATGTATGTATGTATGTATGTATGTATGTATGTATGTATGTATGTATGTATGTATGTATGTATGTATGTATGTAGACGTCTACACAAACTCCACCTTTCAAGTTCGAATAAGGGGTGGCATGACAGAGAAAATCACAAGAGCGAGAGGCATCGTCCAAGGCTGCCCGTGGTCCGCCATAGCCTTTGTGCAAGCTCTAGACCCATGGATCCGATGGGTGGCGCTGTCGTCTCCTGGAGAGCCATCTACACCTCCCTGTCAGGCCTATATGGATGACGTTTGCTTCATCAGCTACAAACCAGAGGTCATCCAGGACATGACCGGGAAAATCGAGGAATTCCTTAACTACGCAGGTATGGAGGTCAAGCATGCAAAGTGTGCAGTTATTCACGGCCAGCGGTCAGGAAACAACTGGGTCAGGCGTGACAAGAGTCAAGAATTAGAGCTCTTGGTCCAAGGGGAACAACTGCCTAAGTACGGTAAAGATCGTGCATACCAGTATCTGGGTTTCCAGGTCAACCTGTCCGGCAATGCGGAGAAAAAACAAATGGACGAGATAAAAGCAGAGTTCACATCCTTGCTACGGAAGATCTCCAATTCACCCCTGCCTGTCAACAAAAAGATAGATGCTGTGAACGTCATCGCGTCGTCTAGATTGAACTTCTACTACAGCAACATGTGGTTCCCAGAAAAACTGCTGAAGGAGATGGAGGACGAGATTGTTGAATTCGTGCGTGACCAGCTAAAACTCAACTCCTCTTCTACAAGATGCCAGGTTTTCACGCCAAGAAAGGAGGGTGGATTAGGCCTGGTAAAACCAAGAACCATATACCATGCTAAAAAGGTATCATTCTTCTTGTCTGCCCTGAATTCTGACGACGAGCAAGTGAGGAAAACAGCAAGGAACAGCCTTCACTTGCACATGGGAAAGAGGAAGGTAACATCCGCAACAGCCGATGACGAGAACTTTGCAGGCTACAAGATTGATGAAAAGAAAAGGCTCGAAAAGAAGAGTAAAGTCAACTGGCCTCGATCTAGCTTTATCGAACTTCATGAGCTTTGCCTGCGTTTGGGGATCTGTTTTGAATTTGAAACAGAAAGAGACACATTTGCTGCAGTGATCCGGGCAGATGATGATGATTGCATTTTCCTGCGCTTCACAGACCCATCAGCTCTCTATACCGCGCTGAAGAAGAAAGAGATTGAGCGAGATCTCCATTACTGGCGCAATCTACAACAGCAGGGGTGTCTGCTACGTGAAGCATTTCCTGCAGCTGATATGGCGCGCTCCTACTCCCACCTGACCAACAGCAACATCAGCGATCAGCTCACCAAATTCATCACCAAGGGGAGGCTACAGCTTTTAGAAACAAACGCAGTGAACAACACATACTATCCAAACTCTTACAGCAGATCATGTTCACTGTGTGGTTTCCGTTCGGATACAAACTCTCACGCGCTGAACGGATGTCACAAACTGAGGGGGTTGTATATTGAAAGGCACGATAGGTGTGTACATCTTGTGAGGCAGGAGCTGGAGAAGACTGTGTGGACAGAGTTTTGTGAGGTCTATGAGAACCAGCAAGTCGCTATAGAGGGCTTGGAAGTGATAGGTCCATGCAAACCTGATCTGTGCGTGCTAGATCATCTCAACTCCATAGCCTTCATAATTGAGATTGCCAACCCTTTTGATACCTTTGTGGATAAATGCTATCAGCATAAATTCCAGAAAATACATGCCTTTGTGTCTCACACTCAATGAAGCCGGTTTTTACACGAGAGTTGTGGTGCTGGTTATTGGATCTCTGGGCACTGTGCACAGGCGATTCACAAAAGGTCTTGTGATGCTGGGTTTGTCCAGTCACCAGGCTAAAAACCTGGCCAAATATCTCAGCTTGTCAGTCATGATAGGTTCAAGACGTGCCTGGGCAAGAAGAAGCTTTTTGTTGGATAGAACTGGGGGAGAACAAGGGCAGCAGAATAGTGCATAGCACTGAGCCTATCTATCGTTGTGCGTGATAGCATTATAGTTCTGTGACAGAGCTAAGAAGGAACCCAGAACTCTCTTGTGTGGCTTATGTATTTGCAGTTTTGTCAATAATTTGTACAATTTTTCTGCAATAAAGTGATTTGATATGTATGTATGTATGTATGTATGTATGTATGTATGTATGTATGTATGTATGTATGTATGTATGTATGTAAGTGTATATGTATGTGTATATAGGTATGTGTATATGGCGACCAGGACGGGCGTGCTCTTCACGCTGTGCGCGTTTCTCGCCATTTTCGACGGATCATCCGTGGTCACTGTCCCCGATGACACAGTATTCGAGGATATGCTGAAGTTTCAACTGGAGTACCGTCTGGACTGAAAAAACTCGTCAAGAAAGCCCTACGACATGGAAAGATCCAACACGTACGACACCAAGTGAACACCTCATCACCACCATTAGGAAACAGTGAGTACGCAGCATATGATTTTTTTTTAAAGAAAGAGTTGTGGCAAACGTACAATGGAGCATTACCACAAGATCTGTTTGATGAATTTGAAGAAGTGGAGCGAGCGTTTCGGAATACCCTATGTGAAACAAAAGAATCCGTTCAGCCATTGTATGTACATTGTGATTTTCATCCTTGGCTACGTAAGTTCAAACATGTGAAGAATGTTTTTATTCGGAACGATTCATTCCAAAGAAGAATGGATAATGGTCATTCATACAAACTAAAGACATTGAAATACATGTGGCGAATTCTGTGCAAGTTTCCACTTGAAAATAAGAGCAGCAGTAGAAAGTTGGAGAATGAAGAAGATGCACTCGTAAGAATAGAAATTGCGATCGAATTCATTGACAGGACAATATTCCTGCAACTAAGACAGCGCTATTGAGCAGCAGCAGGTCGTTCCGCATGTGAGCCCCAAAGTTGACCGATTTGAGCTCACTCGGTTGTGGAATGAGAACCAAAAACGTGCTATTGACATTATACAAAACGGCAGTTAAGTAGAACCACGAGCAGCATGTCCTATCGATGCTGACACACTGACCGTGTTCTTCAGGGAAAAAAGTGAAAAAATCCTGCATTACCCACTTCCCTTGCCCCCCTGGCCAGCTGATGCAAACCCCCCAACTACATCACAAGAGGTCAACCTGAATCCTTTCAACGTAACTGAAGTCGAGAAAATAGTCAGGTCACTGAAAAACAACACGACACCAGGATATGACGGCGTGGGATACACATTCCTGAAAAGAAACGTTCCAAAGCTCATTGACACTCTGACAGCCATTTTTAACGTCTGTTGGCGGAACAACAGGATACCTAGTGACTGGAAACATGCAATTATAAGCCTGCTACCCAAGAAGGGAGGTAATCCAGAACAACCTGGCGACTGGAGACCAATATCCCTCCTCACTTCCTTTTATAAGATTTTTATGAAACTGATACAAAGCAGAATGCTACCGTGGATAGTATCTTCAGGCAGACTATCACCCTTCCAAAAAGCATCTTTCCCAAGAAACGGCCTGCAAGAACATGTATTTAGTCTCAAAACAATGACCGAGGATTTCAAACATTTATCCTTGGGCTCTACCAATTCAGACAACACGGTGAGTATCTCAGTGTTCCTCTTCTTCCAGTGGAAGCTAGAGACACCGCTTCCTGAAAGGTCCTCCATTTATCTGCTGCATGCCATCCATGAACAGAAATAAAAGGCAAACAAAACTGTAGACTCTCCCTCTCTCTCTCTCTCTCTCTCTCTCTCTCTCTCTCTCTCTCTCTCTCTCTCAATGTGCAAAGTAACCTTTCCGGAGAATTGATTTTGAGTGATTTTTGCAAAGGAAGATTGTCAGAGTCTAAAGAATTTGAGATACCACTTCTTGGCATTCATGAAGTTGGCATATTTCTTGAGAAGATGAATAAGAAATCAGTTGGACATGATGGTATTAACACCTTCATTTTGAAAATTTCTATTCCATACATTATTGAATCTCTCACTCATATATATAACTTGTGTTTATCATCAATCACACGTTCCCCAATGAATGGAAAATAGCGAAAGGTATTTATTTACCAAAAATGAAGACCCTTTTGAATATTCAATACTTTCTATACTATCAAAGCCACTTGAAAAGCATATTCACAAGCATTTGATGGCATATCTGGATCAACATGATCTACTTTATTCTCTTCAATCGGGTTTCCGGCCAAAACATTCTTGCCACACAGCATAACTCCAATGATTGATTCTTGGCTATGTGCCATTAATAGGTCACAGTGTATTGGTTCCATCTTTCTTGATTTAAAGGAGGCATTTGACATGGTTCATCATGACATTTTAATTGAAAAATTATCATAATATCTAAATGGTTGTAACACAGTGAAATTCTTTCAATCATTTTTAACAGACAGACAGCAGTATATCTATTTCAATGGACATGCTTCTTTTTGTGGCTATTTACAAGCGGGTGTGCCACAAGGTTCTGTCTTAGGTCCTCTTTTGTTCTGCCTATTCATCAATGACCTCACCATTACATATCTCTGATAAAGAGGTTACATGTGATATGTTTGCTGATGATGTAACACTTTAAACCTCAGGTGTCAGGACTGAATGTGTGGCAGTAAAACTTCAAAGGAGCCTAGATGAAATATGTTTCTGATGCTACTTTTGTCCGCCCTCCAGTAAGTTTTATTTGTGCGCCTGATGAAGGCTTTTTAGCCAGAAATTTGCGTTGTTTTACCTTCTAATGTTTTGTATTTGTTTTGTATTATACGCGGCCATCAAAACCTCCCCGTGTTTTAGACTTTTTTCCTTTTAATACTTAGACAGTGGATTCCTCCTCACAGGACAGGGAAGATGGAACAGCATGCAGTTTGTTGTTTACCACCAATTTCTCTTCTTTTTTTGTTTGTTTGTTGGCACAATTGAAAAAAGTTCAGGGTAGGCAAAAAAAGAAAAAAGAAAAGAAGGTTGGCCAAGTTGTAATGAACACAACTTTTTGGGGCGCCATAACTACTTCTTGGTGGGCAGATGCTTCACATCTGTACGGGGAGATAGACGACCCCACTCTCCACGAGCCTCCCGCTGCCTTGCGGGTAGCCTTGGGAAAGGCAAAGGCTAAGGGAGCAAACCCTGAAAGAAAATTTGTGGTGCTAACACGCCACCACTGGGCGAAAGACCTCCGCGATGCAGGTCACCGGCCAGGGCGGACAGGTCCCATGATGGATCCAACGCCCACGTGTTCACGACCAGGGCAACCCTCCAGGTGGGAGGACCTCGGCTGTGGTCGGGCTTGGAGAGGGATGGGCTCCGCCAAGCTGTATCAGCCCCAGACACACCACATGATGACAGTATGAAGACCTGCTCTCAATCGTGAAAAGCGGAAAGCTGAAGTGTTCACGTGTCAAGAGGCAGTGGTCTGGCCAAGGTACCGTACCAGGTGGGAGAAGGAGAGGCAGGCAGAGAAAGAGGTGGGAAGACAACATCAAAGAGTGGACAGGCTTGACCTTTGCTGACTCACAGCGAGCCACAGAGGATAGAGATCGATGGAGGAAGATTCTCTGAAAGTCATCATTGATGCCTCAACAACCCATCTCAGGGTGAAGAGACTAAACTGAACTGAGACCCTTAAAAAAATTTCTGTAATTTTTGAGAACTTTTTCATCCACCACAGATGTGCATGATTATATTTCCCTTCTGCCAAGGGAGTTTGTTTTTCGGTTGGTTGGTATGTGCATTAGTTAGTTATCGGCTCTGTGCAAAAAGTTCAAAATGGATTCTGATGAAATTTGGTGCAAGGTCAGGGTTTCACCCAAGGAACAATCCATAAAATGTTGGAGTTTATATGTTATCTTGTTTTGAATTTACAACCATACACGTACATGTTTTCACCTAGACCAAAGACTGATACAGTGCTGGTCCCACAAGCCAGTGTATGCATTGCAACCTGTGAGACCGCTAGCAGATGCAGCGCTAAAATCAACTGCACTTCATATCGTCGGGTCAGTGGTCTATTCAATTGCTGTAAACCATTTTGAAGTAATGTTCATGTGTTGAGCAAAACAACATCTTAAATTACACAGGCTACATCACAGGGATACCTCCATGAACCGTTAGCAGCACTAGAACCATCATGTAACGTGGTAAAGGTAATGGGGCTCTTTGTTTTATAGCGACTTTTCCACCCATTGATGGATGCTCAAACCGCACACATTTACCCCCTGGGCATCAGACTACCTCTTTTTAACATTCCATCACCATCTCGATTCCTTGGGGAGCATGCAACCAGGCTGCGGATTAGCCAAAGTTAACTTTCACAATTTTTCAACTCAGCCCTCACAGGTAACCGTTTTACATCTGGGTGGGGAGAAGCAATGTGAGTAAAGCACTTGCTCAAGGATGCAACTCTAGAATCCACGCAGCATTAAACACCGTACCCACCAACCGTAAGCGCCTGCAGATCAAACACGCTAACCACTCGACCATGGAGTTCCGCAGCGTCAGGCTTGGCAAGCAGAATACACTGCCTCAATTAATGCCACGTTGTGTTGTGGCTTCCTGTGTGGAGGTTTGTGCTCTCCAAGTGCTGTGTAGTCACATATTTTACCCATGATTGCAAGTTGTATCTTACACTTCTCTTTATAGATGGATGTAATGCAAACATTAAATTTACCACAATCTTCTGTTTGAGTGGGAGATACATGCAGTAATGTTGTTGGGAGTAGATATGAAATTGGCAACCACGTTATTGTTGCAGGTGGTTTAGGCTCGATATTCCAGGGTGATTTGAATGCATGGTTGATATGAATAATCTGTCCCTGTCCCAATCTCCACCTGTAGCTTCTTTGGCAGCATTAGGCTGCCTCAACTAAGCTACTGGAGCAGGCCTTGAAAGCCCAGCAGCCAGGGGTTCCAGCTGATGATGAGGGCATTGAGTGGCTCTGGGCGTATGCTATGCCTCACTCAATTTTACAAGAGAGAGAGAGAGAGAGAGAGAGAGAGAGCTCTGGAATTCCTACGTCATATCATTCAAAAAAAAATTACGTCACGTACTACATCATTTTTGTGTTTCTACATCGTTCATCTTATCTAATTTCACTGAAGAAGGGCGTCGCCCGAAAGTCTTTGATTTTGGTGTTAGTCGCGTGTTTTTTTCTTTATTGTCAATTTTAAATTTGTCAGAAATTGCGTAAGTTCTAACAGAAATAGAGTCTTTAGAATAATCCAGACTGCTGTGAAATCTTAGGGATGTTATTGTACTTGTCCATGTAGTGAAGGAAAATGCACAATAAATTCTTAATACAGCTATGACACATATCGCTTTCCAGGGAGTGCCAAAGATGCATACACCATATTTAATGCACACAATTCCCCCATATCCATGTTTTCCCCTGGGAGGCGGAAAAGGATTGACCAAGCAACCATTAGATTGTGTGTTTAGCGAGTGTTAGCAGGTTTCCTGTCAGCCATGTTTATATATGGTGGAGCAATTACAATATGAAAATTAAACCTTGCCTCCTCAAGCAACTCCCAACTAATCCCATCAGCACACCAGCACTCTCACAGCACACAAGAAAATGGTGGTAAACTCACCTCTGTTAGTTCACTGACTGGTCTCATCATAGTTGAGCTACTTGAATTTAATGGCATTCGAATCAGTCTGACTTTTCCCAACCCCCAGCTGGTTTATGTAGTAGAGAGTTGATACTCTCCATCACATTATCACATGATCCAAGGGAGATCACCTAGACAGCCTGTCCCTACCACACTTTCCCCTGTCAAAATAAGAAGTATGAGACCCCGTTATGGCTTATAAAGTGGTAAATAAACCATTTCCTTAGCTTTTAATACATGGCTTCTTCAGTACAGGGTTCGTACAGGTTTTTAGATACAAAATTCCATGACTTTTCCATGACTTTCCATGACCTTCAACAACATTTTCCATGACCTAGCGTACTGTGATACATGACAATTTCAAAGAGAAAAGTGTATGGCGCACGACCAAACTCACGCACAATACACCCGTTGTAAAAAAATATAATTCTTTTTATTATTTTTACAGCAGATTGATTCAAAAACTGACAAATGCAGAAAATTTTCAAACAAGTACTCCTTAAAATGATGATACTTTTGTCCCAAATTGTCTGGTGCTTCAACGATTAACGCACACTGAATGTGGTAATCGAGCACGCGTCACGCGTCTACACAATGCCATTGCGGTCCGATGTACACACAAACAGGTGGAAAATTTCCGCCTGTTTTCTCCTTTCAAGCGCACAATCCGGGCGCTAGACAAAAGTAGATTCATCGTACATTAACATCGAATATAGCGTTGGAAGGGGGACATCTTGTAGAATCCGAGGGTGTCTGTACGAAATTGATCGAAAAAGCGGGAGTGAGCAAATTTTAACAAAATGTCCAATGACGTTCGAACTTTCATCCATAACTCGTCTTTCGATTTTCACCGAAAGTTCAAACATACACCGAACGAAAGATGAGTAGTAAAGTTTCAACTTGATCAAATGAGAAACTTCGACGGACGAGTGTTTAGAAGAGACCAACCCGAGTCGCGAAATGCAAACTCCGTCGAGCCACCGCGAGTCGGTAGTGGCGGAGGGTGTTTTTTTTTTTTACGTAATCGGCTTGTATGTTCTCAGCGGAAATAAGACGGATTAACACAAAACTACACGACACATGTTCTTGAAACCTTCTGCTTCATAAACAACTTTCATTCTTGTTTTTATTCACAATATTTTGTGGATTGTCCACAATTAGCCATGAAAGTGAAGTGGTATTGCCGAGTGCATTTTGGCTAGTACAGTAGTAGCGCAAAGATTTGATACAAATTACCACGGAATCCTACCACTAGTTAAAAAAAATTAGACAACTCAGAAAGACTTTCATCTTTCATGTTACATTGGTATTTTGTGTTATTGATATGTGCGAATCCTAGAAAAAGTGGATTCTATCGAACCGACGGCCACTTCCGTTCTGATGAAATTTCTTCGAACATCGCGTGCGGCGTCTATTTAACACTCGCTGAAGGTCCCGAGTTCTACAATACTTTTTCCAATATGTGCAAAATATTGCAATAAATATCTTCCTACATGATTGTTCTAGCATAAACTGAAACAAAACCCCCAATAAACTAACCGATTTAAGCTGATTTGTCCGTCAAAATCGCATCTGCGCCGTCACGCTCTTACTCGCCATTGTGTGATTTTGACGGTCATGCTATTTACCGCAATGGCGCTAATGTCTTCGAAATGGCTTGAAATGAGCATATATATCGTTATCCCCTTCTTGAATATGATATATTTAAGCTATTCTAATTAAACCAGAACTATATTTGACCAAATTACGTTAGAAACAGACATGCGGTCGCCATTTCGATCCAGCGCCAAATGGTAAATAGCAAAATCGGACATGGATATCCAGCTGTTTCTTCTGAAGTTCAGCATTCAGGGACTCATCAAAGAGCAACACCAGAGAATCAGAAGACCGGGCCTTTGCCTTGAGCATGTCTAAGAAATGTGGCCCCAGACCAAAAGTTGTCAAGTACCGGGCTTTGCTTTCACTCAAGGCAAACTTGGAGGCGATGACACTGTCGGGAAACATGCGACGGAACAGCTCGTTCATTCCTTTGGTACTGGAGAATGAGAAGTGGGAGATGACCATTTTCAAAGTCCACAAAATTTCTGCTTTCAGTGTGTCCTCTGTTGTCAAGAAAGTGTCAATCCCAGTAGATCTACTGCCACTGCCAGTGGGTGCAGGCCTAGTTTCGACCGGCGTAGCAGCGCCAGCTGGAACCACCACCTTTGAAGCACTCTCTGTCTCAGCATTTTTTGCAGTTTGAACAAAATCTGATATTCGTGTTTGACGTTTGCTCTTTTCTTCTTGGTGTTTTTTAGCACGCGCCTGGTGCGCGACACCTTTCATGTGGCTTGTCAAAGCTGCTGCTCCCATGTTGGATACATCAAAGTCTTTTTCACAAAATCGGCACTTTGCCATCCCATCCATTCTCGCTCGCATGACCCACTCATGGTATTCAGGGTCTCCTGTCCAAGAGTCTTGAAAGCGACACTTTCCAGGCATGATGATAATCTGATTCTCAAAGAAACACTGCACCACAAACAAAACAATCTCTTTTCACTCTGTCCTCGTTTGAACCAACTAGACTAGGATAAATTCTCGAAAAGAGGCCTAAATAAAAAGAGGTAGGCATTTGTGGGTAATTAATGGCAACAGGTTGATTCTTATGGATTTGGGTGTGCTGAATTCATTTCTGCCTGTTGCCAAAGTCAAAAATGCCTATATTCGTTACTATTCAACGGTTTCCAAGATGGCCGCCATGATATCAAGAGACTACTAATTCTCAAACAAATGCTTATATCTTTGGTGTTTTTAGAGATACAGTGTTAATTTTTGGCTAGTTGGTAGATGACCGATAGGCAATGGTTGCCTTGTCAGAGTATTTGACCTTGACCTTAAGTCAAGGTCACATGAGACTTGACAATATTGACTTGTACTGTTTTGTCATGTGTGCATTTTAAGTTGTCTTTTGGCAGTAAACTACTGCGAACTAATCACTAAAAATAAGTGATATTACCCAGTAGGTATTCAGCATTAAAATGAATATACATTGATCATCATTCTGACAAGGTCAAGGTCATTTTGACCCCATATTTCAGATGTGTTTAAACTTGGACGCCATCAAGATTTGCAGTGGCTCATCTGTTGTACACACTGGACATCTGATTCAACAATTACATTTCAGCAGGGGTTCAGATCAATGGTGCACAATCAACTAGGTCAAAGGTCAAGGTCAAGGTCAAAGTCAAAGGTCACTATTTGGACCATTTATTCTCAAAAACGGGGCCTAAAATAGAGATAGGCCAAAGGGTCACGGTCAGTTCACCACTCGTTAAGACACTCCTCGTGCATTTCCCGGCATTTGCACGCTGCTGTGCATGGTAGCTTCGCCTTTCTGCATCTGCACCTTCCACTGCTGCACTGCTTCTGGCAGGTGCAGAAGATGATGTCTAGGCACGCGTCTGGAACAGACGGAAGGGTTTTCAGGACGGGGAGGAAGACGCCATCCTTCAGTTGCCAGCCCATGCTTTCAATCGGCGGCAGGTTCGGCTTCTTCTCATGAGCTTGTTGCCAGACTGAGGCCTGATAATGAGCTCTCTTGATGTGGAAGCTCAGAGCATCACTGGATGGGGGCAGATTTTCTGGGGCGGTGGCTTTCCGGAACATGATGGTTCTGGCACCATCTGCAGTCTCACAGTTTGAGATGTACAGCTTGCAAACGAACTGCTCTGCTTCTTTTGACGTGTCGTCTGTCAGCTGCCCTTTCCCCAAATTTGCCAGCAGCTGGTGATGTTGCTGAAACACTTTCCACCCAGATACCTTGCCTTGGCCAGACAGGAAAGATGTGGAATCCGAGCCAGTGATGGCGTGGAATCCTATCAAGTTCTGGAGCTTTGCCTTCTCCATGTCAGGTCTCTTGGCAATATTGTGAACTGGGATGTACTGTCTACGCTTTGCTGTGCCAGTTTTCATCCACACTTTCTTGCACTTCATTTTGTCAAAATGTGCAAGAATCAATACAGCTACATCTGTGTCTTGTGAAGAAACAACCAGGCTGGTTGCATCGCTGTTCACACAATGCAGAACAACACGTGTATCACCCTCTTCGTGACTGGCCTCTAGCGGAGTCGTGTCCACGTCTGGCTTGGATGACTCAACTTGAGTTGGATCACTGAAACCACCGGAAACCACAACAGTTTTGTCATCTGGTGCCTGCAGGATGAGTTGCCGAGACAGAAATTTGGCCAGATCAGCTTTGTTCTCAGGGTGAGACATGAAGTTGTCCCATTTGGCTGGCAGGGGTGTGTCCTTAGACTCTATCAGTTTCCTGATGGGCTGAGCTCCTTTGCTCCGCTTCTTTCTTGTTCCACCTTTGATTGACAGCTGATCATACCGATCAAAGACGATGTCGATGCGTTTAAAGGCATGTCCTTGGGCAAGGAGAGACTTGACGAATGTGTCAGCAAGATCACCAAATGTAGCTGCACCTTGTGGCTTTCCAAGTGCACAAACATGTGCTTGCCCATCAACGACAAGTGTTGCCTTGTCTCCAAGCTCATGTGCTTCAATGCCTGGAGGACAGTTTACACCACTTGTGAGGATTTTAAGCAAGCTTGCTTTTGATCCTGACCTTAAACTGCCATCAGTTTCAGCAAGTGAAGGGGGTACTGGCATCAGCTCATGCTTCATGATCACAGAAAGATCAACACTGCGCCCTGCTTCATAGGCCGTGATCAACCGCTGAAGAATCTTTCTGTCAGCTTTGACCGTCTTTTGTTTCCCACTCTTTGCATCCTTCTGCTTCACCTCGTACAGACTGGCAAATGTCAGAGGCTTGTTCTTCGGCAGAGCATCGCGGAATTTCACTTTCCTCTCTTCACAGGGCACAAGTCTCTCCCGAACAAATGTTTTCACCTGTTCTTGTCCTTTTTCACGTGCTGTCAACAGGTTTTCTTCGATGTTCTTGGTTGTAAGATCCTTCGATGCAATGTTCTGCAGATCTTCAGGCACATCCAGAGAAAAAACCTTGAAGCGTTTAAGGTTGTCAAACAACTTTTCTTCATCAGTTTTGTCTTGTCTTTTTCTGGCCTTGTTGCATTCGTTGTGAATGCTCTTCTCGTCAACCTCTGCTCCAAAGACTGCTCTTGTTTCTCCTGCAATGTGAGATCGGAGATTGAACGAGAGGGCCCAACGGTTCAGAGCAGACGGTGTCTTTGTGATGCCCACAATCCCTCCACATGACTTTCCAATCCCGTTCAGCCATTCTTGACTTTGATCTGGGTCCACCTGGTTGAACTTGCTCTGGCTCCTCTTCACAACAAAGTGCCCAGCTTCAAATTCCTTCTTCACTTCTTCGGGGAGCTGATTCATTTCACTGACGTAGACTGTGCCCCATCGAGCATAGTTGGTATGATCATATCTCATGAAGTAGGGGAGCATTGCCGTGAAAGCTTGAAGATGCAGATTCCAGTCGCCATCTCTACTGGCGCGTGTGAACTGGAGGAGAATTTCTACCATCTTCAGGTACTCCCACCAGAACTGGAAGTTTGGATTGGCCCGCGAAGCAGCAAACGAGTCCACAAGGTCTGTGAAGCGTTTGTTGGCAAGAAGATGTACAAGTGCTGCTGTGTCATCACGAACCATCTCGTCTTCAATCTCTTGTGCGAGCTCATCATCACTGCCGTGGACGTACTGCAGCAACTGTGGTAGGAGTATTCTCCACAAGGCTTGCCAGGTCAACTTATGAGTTCGCATCCCTCTGACATAGGACTTGCCTGCCAGCACCTGTTCAGCTGTTTTCGGGCCAAGGACATTGCTCTCGACCCACAGATCC
>JAWQFJ010028983.1:7500-15000 GCA_034096865.1 Theodoxus fluviatilis
TTTAGAAATGTCTTACGCATTTCATTGTAATGAGTCTTTTTCTTTACTTAAAAAGAGCTTTATACTTATTTCTGGATTCTAGATAACTTGTCTTTGCTTCTTCAGAATTATCTTGAAAATTATGTCTCTTTAGACTTCTAAGAGCGCTACAGACATTTTTTTTGGTTTCACGGCATTCGTGATCAAACCAAAATGTTCTCGATCGAGGCGTTTGCCTACCAACCTTCATCTCTCTCTTCATGCTTTCTGCACACCCGGTTAGCACTCGAGTGCATTCCAGAAGTGGACAATCTATTGAAGTATCAATGGTTCTACTAGCATTTTCTATCTGATGTTCAAACTCATTTGTCATTAGCCTTTCTCGAAAGCGGTCTACTTTAGTTGGATCCTCCAGGGGCGGATCAGTTCATTTTTTTTGGGGGGGGAGGGGGGTGTTCCAAACTTTTTTTTAGGAGGAGGGGAGGGGGCGGGGGCATGCTCCCCCGGACAATTTTGAAAACCAGGATGCAAAATGATGCAATCTGGTGCATTCTGATGATGATCATTGCCAGTTTCAGGCAGCAGATTTTGTTAATGAAGAATACCCCCAACATTGACACTCAAAGTAAAACTTTTTTTTGCTGGGGGGGTGGGTGGGGGGGTGGGGGGTATTTCCGCCCCTGTGATCTAGATCAATTTTTAATACGACATGGTGCGTGTGTCAAAGATATTTTGCAATTTGGGGGACCAAATGTTATTTCAACTGGCACGTGGTGCGACTCTACTCTGGTAGCAACGTGGAGATCAACACTGTTTGGTAGGTGACAAGCAGCGACTAGGCAGTAATCTGTAGCCTTGTCACCGTGTAGGGACAGGTGAGTAAATCGACCAGGAGAGAGAGAGAGAGACAGAGACACAGAGAGAGAAAGAGAGAGAGAGAGAGAGAGAGAGAGAGAGAGAGAGACAGAGAGAGAAAGAGAGAGAGAGAGAGAGAGAGAGAGAGAGAGAGAGAGAGAGAGGAGGGGGGGCTTGTGCACGCACACGCGCACATACACACACGCACACGAACGCGCGCGCGCGCACACACACACATACACATACATACACGCACATACACACAAAACACACATACACACAGGCGCGCACAAACACACATATACACACATACACACACACATACACACATACTCACACATACACACACATGCCCACTCATACACTCACATATACACACACAAATACACATACCCACACATACACACACGTATACACATACACACTCGTATACAAATACACACACACATACACACTCGCATACACATACACACTCGTATACACATACACACATACAGACACGTATACACATACACAGGTACGTATACACATACACACACGTATACACACACACACACTACATGGAGTGCATACTGAGTTGATCCATCTGTCTGTCCATCGATCGCTGAGAAATGTTTACAGCATTTCTGTCCAGATCGGGTCGCCGCGTGAAACAGCATTTCTCCCCGTGCGTCTGTGGCGTGGCCTCGGGCAGTGCGCTCCATGAGACTGATGACGTGGCAGATGACGTACCAGATAACGTAGCAGATGAGTAGCAGATGACGTAGCCGGCCTTTGTCAAACTGTCTCAACCCAGAAACCCCAACGGCGTTGAAATTAATACCTGTCACGGTCTGTATTCAGCAAGCGTTCCGCCTGACTGGCGACCCTCCCCTGACCGCGTTTTTAGTGGTCAGGCATGTAACACAAAGGCCAGAAGGTCCAACTATCTCTTTGCAGATTAAGTCCTGACTTTATCCCTCCAGGTTTACTGGAGGTCCTACAGACTTTATCTCTGTGTGTGTGTGTGTGTGTGTGTGTGTGTGTGTGTGTGTGTGTGTGTGTGTGTGTGTGTGTGTGTGTGTGTGTGTGTGTGTGTGTGTGTGTGTATGTGTGTGTGTCTGTCTGTCTGTCTGTCCCGACTTCACGGCTGATTTCTCAAAAACTACTGGACGGATTTCCTTGGCATTTTGCACACTAACTGGAAGTAAGGTCCGATTGAATGTATCAAATTTTCAGAATCGAGGCTTGAAGAAAAAGTGGGTTTTTTAAAGTCAAACACTCGACAGCGCCTCCCCAAATACTCGATTCATGGAATGGCGAAATTGCAAAATGTGTGACGTCATCAATACCGTGACGTAATTTATTGGGTATGTCTCTCTGTCAGGCCCTACTTAACGGCTGATTTCTCAAAAACTACTGGACGGATTTTCTTGGCATTTTGCACACTTACTGGAAGTTAGGTCCGATTGAATGTATCAAATTTTAAGAATCGAGGCTAGCTTGAAAAGAAAGTGTTTTTTTTAATAGTTCGTACACTCGGAAGCACCTCCCTAGATAGTCAATTAATGGAATAGCCAACTCGAGATCGAGTCAGAGTTATCTTTTCCTACTTCAGCAAAACGCTTCGATGTATAGAATAGAATGCCTCGGCTTGCTTCGGCGTCCAGGGCCTATCGCGATTCTGGTGGTTCTCTGGCTGTATTTTTTATTGTTCTTATGGATACTGGTCTTTTACCAGGCCTAGTCTATATCACTTGTGAGATAAAGAAAAAGAGAGAAAAAAGGCCTATTTGCTGTGCAGCATCTGCGCCAGTGGTTCCTCCAGCTTGAACATATATCCTTGTAGATGCTTGTCCACTCTGTTCTTGAACGAGTTCAAGCTCGGTGCCTCAACTACGCTATTCGGGAGGCTGTTCCACATGTTTATAACTCGCTGGGTGAAGAAATGCTGTCGTAAAGCCGTATTGCATCGGTTTTTCTTGAGCTTGTAGGCGTGACCTCTTGTGACACTATTGTCCTCGCAGGAAAACAGATTAATGTATGTTGAACATCTACCAGCAGACGCCAAAAAGCGGTACTACGAGAAGATTATTGACGTTGATGGGTTAGATCCATATGAAATACCAAACAGTTCGTGGTCTTTCTACAAAAACCAGTTGCCGGACATAAACCACTCCAAGATTGTACAATATTTTCTGTATGTTTCATGCAGTCATTGTGACTGTCTGTCTGTCTGTCCCGACTTAAGTTCTTAACGGCTGATTTCTCAAAAACTACTGGACGGATTTTCTTGACATTTTGCACACTTACTGGAAGTTAGGTCCAATTGGATGTATCAAATTTTCAGAATCGAGGTTTGAAAAGAACGCGATTTATTTTGTCATTTCACGGAATGGCGAAATGCGTTGCGTAGTCGAGATCGAGTCAAACAGTTATCTTTTCCTACTTCAGCAAAACGCTTCGTTGTATGTTGAACATCTACCAGCAGACGCCAAAAAGCGGTACTACGAGAAGATTATTGACGTTGATGGGTTAGATCCCGTATGGAAATACCAAACAGTTCGTGGCCTATCATCCCATTTTCCTATTGGAAAATGGGTTGATAGGCCACGAACTGTTTGGTATTTCATACGGATCTAACCCATCAACGTCAATAATCTTCTCGTAGTACCGCTTTTTGGCGTCTGCTGGTAGATGTTCAACATACAACGAAGCGTTTTGCTGAAGTAGGAAAAGATAACTGTTTGACTCGATCTCGACTACGCAACGCATTTCGCCATTCCGTGAAATGACAAAATAAATCGCTTTCTTTTCAAACCTCGATTCTGAAAATTTGATACATCCAATTGGACCTAACTTCCAGTAAGTGTGCAAAATGTCAAGAAAATCCGTCCAGTAGTTTTTGAGAAATCAGCCGTTAAGAACTTAAGTCGGGACAGACAGACAGACAGTCACAATGACTGCATGAAACATACAGAAAATATTGTACAATCTTGGAGTGGTTTATGTCCGGCAACTGGTTTTTGTAGAAAGACCACGAACTGTTTGGTATTTCATATGGATCTAACCCATCAACGTCAATAATCTTCTCGTAGTACCGCTTTTTGGCGTCTGCTGGTAGATGTTCAACATACATTAATCTGTTTTCCTGCGAGGACAATAGTGTCACAAGAGGTCACGCCTACAAGCTCAAGAAAAACCGATGCAATACGGCTTTACGACAGCATTTCTTCACCCAGCGAGTTATAAACATGTGGAACAGCCTCCCGAATAGCGTAGTTGAGGCACCGAGCTTGAACTCGTTCAAGAACAGAGTGGACAAGCATCTACAAGGATATATGTTCAAGCTGGAGGAACCACTGGCGCAGATGCTGCACAGCAAATAGGCCTTTTTTCTCTCTTTTTCTTTATCTCACAAGTGATATAGACTAGGCCTGGTAAAAGACCAGTATCCATAAGAACAATAAAAAATACAGCCAGAGAACCACCAGAATCGCGATAGGCCCTGGACGCCGAAGCAAGCCGAGGCATTCTATTCTATACATCGAAGCGTTTTGCTGAAGTAGGAAAAGATAACTCTGACTCGATCTCGAGTTGGCTATTCCATTAATTGACTATCTAGGGAGGTGCTTCCGAGTGTACGAACTATTAAAAAAAACACTTTCTTTTCAAGCTAGCCTCGATTCTTAAAATTTGATACATTCAATCGGACCTAACTTCCAGTAAGTGTGCAAAATGCCAAGAAAATCCGTCCAGTAGTTTTTGAGAAATCAGCCGTTAAGTAGGGCCTGACAGAGAGACATACCCAATAAATTACGTCACGGTATTGATGACGTCACACATTTTGCAATTTCGCCATTCCATGAATCGAGTATTTGGGGAGGCGCTGTCGAGTGTTTGACTTTAAAAAACCCACTTTTTCTTCAAGCCTCGATTCTGAAAATTTGATACATTCAATCGGACCTTACTTCCAGTTAGTGTGCAAAATGCCAAGGAAATCCGTCCAGTAGTTTTTGAGAAATCAGCCGTGAAGTCGGGACAGACAGACAGACAGACACACACACATACACACACACACACACACACACACACACACACACACACACACACACACACACACACACACACACACACACACACACACACACACACACACAGAGATAAAGTCTGTAGGACCTCCAGTAAACCTGGAGGGATAAAGTCAGGACTTAATCTGCAAAGAGATAGTTGGACCTTCTGGCCTTTGTGTTACATGCCTGACCACTAAAAACGCGGTCAGGGGAGGGTCGCCAGTCAGGCGGAACGCTTGCTGAATACAGACCGTGACAGGTATTAATTTCAACGCCGTTGGGGTTTCTGGGTTGAGACAGTTTGACAAAGGCCGGCTACGTCATCTGCTACTCATCTGCTACGTTATCTGGTACGTCATCTGCCACGTCATCAGTCTCATGGAGCGCACTGCCCGAGGCCACGCCACAGACGCACGGGGAGAAATGCTGTTTCACGCGGCGACCCGATCTGGACAGAAATGCTGTAAACATTTCTCAGCGATCGATGGACAGACAGATGGATCAACTCAGTATGCACTCCATGTAGTGTGTGTGTGTGTATACGTGTGTGTATGTGTATACGTACCTGTGTATGTGTATACGTGTCTGTATGTGTGTATGTGTATACGAGTGTGTATGTGTATGCGAGTGTGTATGTGTGTGTGTATTTGTATACGAGTGTGTATGTGTATACGTGTGTGTATGTGTGGGTATGTGTATTTGTGTGTGTATATGTGAGTGTATGAGTGGGCATGTGTGTGTATGTGTGAGTATGTGTGTATGTGTGTGTGTATGTGTGTATATGTGTGTTTGTGCGCGCCTGTGTGTATGTGTGTTTTGTGTGTATGTGCGTGTATGTATGTGTATGTGTGTGTGTGCGCGCGCGCGCGTTCGTGTGCGTGTGTGTATGTGCGCGTGTGCGTGCACAAGCCCCCCTCCTCTCTCTCTCTCTCTCTCTCTCTCTCTCTCTCTCTCTCTCTCTCTCTTTCTCTCTCTGTCTCTCTCTCTCTCTCTCTCTCTCTCTCTCTCTCTCTCTTTCTCTCTCTGTGTCTCTGTCTCTCTCTCTCTCTCCTGGTCGATTTACTCACCTGTCCCTACACGGTGACAAGGCTACAGATTACTGCCTAGTCGCTGCTTGTCACCTACCAAACAGTGTTGATCTCCACGTTGCTACCAGAGTAGAGTCGCACCACGTGCCAGTTGAAATAACATTTGGTCCCCCAAATTGCAAAATATCTTTGACACACGCACCATGTCGTATTAAAAATTGATCTAGATCACAGGGGCGGAAATACCCCCCACCCCCCCACCCACCCCCCCAGCAAAAAAAAGTTTTACTTTGAGTGTCAATGTTGGGGGTATTCTTCATTAACAAAATCTGCTGCCTGAAACTGGCAATGATCATCATCAGAATGCACCAGATTGCATCATTTTGCATCCTGGTTTTCAAAATTGTCCGGGGGAGCATGCCCCCGCCCCCTCCCCTCCTCCTAAAAAAAAGTTTGGAACACCCCCCTCCCCCCCCAAAAAAAATGAACTGATCCGCCCCTGGAGGATCCAACTAAAGTAGACCGCTTTCGAGAAAGGCTAATGACAAATGAGTTTGAACATCAGATAGAAAATGCTAGTAGAACCATTGATACTTCAATAGATTGTCCACTTCTGGAATGCACTCGAGTGCTAACCGGGTGTGCAGAAAGCATGAAGAGAGAGATGAAGGTTGGTAGGCAAACGCCTCGATCGAGAACATTTTGGTTTGATCACGAATGCCGTGAAACCAAAAAAAATGTCTGTAGCGCTCTTAGAAGTCTAAAGAGACATAATTTTCAAGATAATTCTGAAGAAGCAAAGACAAGTTATCTAGAATCCAGAAATAAGTATAAAGCTCTTTTTAAGTAAAGAAAAAGACTCATTACAATGAAATGCGTAAGACATTTCTAAAAGGCTATAGAGATTCGCAAACGTTTCTGTTCCTAATTAGGAAATCATCATGGTGGTCAACGCATCAACCAAACATAGATATCGAAACATGGAAAAGCTACTTTGAAAGTATGTTTCAAAATATAGGCAGTCCTGAACACGAAGATAGTGAGGGTAAAATAGTGCACGATGAACTGTTGGATGCGAAAATGTCATGAGGAAGTACAATGCGCCTTGAAGAAATTATGAGTTTCCAAGGCTCAAGTCTAGATAGACTACCCGGAGCTTGCCTTAAAGTAGCAAGTGAAAGAATTGTTCTTTTTCTTGTTTAACTCCATATTTGAAGCCCATTATTTTCTGGAGTGTTGGTCACAATCGGTTACAAATCCACTACACAAAAAGGCGATATGCTGAGCACGGAAAACTACAGAGGCATTTCATTACTATGTGACACGTGCAAAGTATTCACGGCAGTCTTGGCGAGACGCTTGCAACTGTGGTTAGATCAAGAAGACAAAATGTGCGTGGAACGAGCCGGATTCCGAGCCCAACATTCGGCCATCGACCATGTTTTTACCCTTTATTCAATAGTACTTGAACACGTATATGGAGAGGGCCGGGGCAAATTGTGTGTCACCTTTGTTGACTGTACATGTAGAAAAGCCTTTGACTCTGTCAATAGAGAGGGGGAAATGTGTAAAGTTACGGAAAACAA
>JAWQFJ010028984.1:0-20000 GCA_034096865.1 Theodoxus fluviatilis
GGCAGACAAGACTGCAGAGGGCAGACAAGACTGCAGAGGGCAGACAAGACTGCAGAGGACAGACAAGACTGCAGAGGGCAGACAAGAGGGCAGACAAGACTGCAGAGGGCAGACAAGACTGCAGAGGGCAGACAAGACTGCAGAGGGCAGACAAGACTGCAGAGGGCAGACAAGACTGCAGAGGGCAGACAAGACTGCAGAGGGCAGACAAGACTGCAGAGGGCAGACAAGACTGCAGAGGGCAGACAAGACTGCAGAGGGCAGACAAGACTGCAGAGGGCAGACAAGACTGCAGAGGGCAGACAAGACTGCAGAGGGCAGACAAGACTGCAGAGGGCAGACAAGACTGCAGAGGGCAGACAAGACTGCAGAGGGCAGACAAGACTGCAGAGGGCAGACAAGACTGCAGAGGGCAGACAAGACTGCAGAGGGCAGACAAGACTGCAGAGGGCAGACAAGACTGCAGAGGGCAGACAAGACTGCAGAGGGCAGACAAGACTGCAGAGGGCAGACAAGACTGCAGAGGGCAGACAAGACTGCAGAGGGCAGACAAGACTGCAGAGGGCAGACAAGACTGCAGAGGGCAGACAAGACTGCAGAGGGCAGACAAGACTGCAGAGGGCAGACAAGACTGCAGAGGGCAGACAAGACTGCAGAGGGCAGACAAGACTGCAGAGGGCAGACAAGACTGCAGAGGGCAGACAAGACTGCAGAGGGCAGACAAGACTGCAGAGGGCAGACAAGACTGCAGAGGGCAGACAAGACTGCAGAGGGCAGACAAGACTGCAGAGGGCAGACAAGACTGCAGAGGGCAGACAAGACTGCAGAGGGCAGACAAGACTGCAGAGGGCAGACAAGACTGCAGAGGGCAGACAAGACTGCAGAGGGCAGACAAGACTGCAGAGGGCAGACAAGACTGCAGAGGGCAGACAAGACTGCAGAGGGCAGACAAGACTGCAGAGGCAGACAAGAGGGCAGACAAGACTGCAGAGGGCAGACAAGACTGCAGAGGGCAGACAAGACTGCAGAGGGCAGACAAGACTGCAGAGGGCAGACAAGACTGCAGAGGGCAGACAAGACTGCAGAGGGCAGACAAGACTGCAGAGGGCAGACAAGACTGCAGAGGGCAGACAAGACTGCAGAGGGCAGACAAGACTGCAGAGGGCAGACAAGACTGCAGAGGGCAGACAAGACTGCAGAGGGCAGACAAGACTGCAGAGGGCAGACAAGACTGCAGAGGGCAGACAAGACTGCAGAGGGCAGACAAGACTGCAGAGGGCAGACAAGACTGCAGAGGGCAGACAAGACTGCAGAGGGCAGACAAGACTGCAGAGGGCAGACAAGAGGGCAGACAAGACTGCAGAGGGCAGACAAGACTGCAGAGGGCAGACAAGACTGCAGAGGGCAGACAAGACTGCAGAGGGCAGACAAGACTGCAGAGGGCAGACAAGACTGCAGAGGGCAGACAAGACTGCAGAGGGCAGACAAGACTGCAGAGGGCAGACAAGACTGCAGAGGGCAGACAAGACTGCAGAGGGCAGACAAGACTGCAGAGGGCAGACAAGACTGCAGAGGGCAGACAAGACTGCAGAGGGCAGACAAGACTGCAGAGGGCAGACAAGACTGCAGAGGGCAGACAAGACTGCAGAGGGCAGACAAGACTGCAGAGGGCAGACAAGACTGCAGAGGGCAGACAAGACTGCAGAGGGCAGACAAGACTGCAGAGGGCAGACAAGACTGCAGAGGGCAGACAAGACTGCAGAGGGCAGACAAGACTGCAGAGGGCAGACAAGACTGCAGAGGGCAGACAAGACTGCAGAGGGCAGACAAGACTGCAGAGGGCAGACAAGACTGCAGAGGGCAGACAAGAGGGCAGACAAGACTGCAGAGGGCAGACAAGACTGCAGAGGGCAGACAAGACTGCAGAGGGCAGACAAGACTGCAGAGGGCAGACAAGACTGCAGAGGGCAGACAAGACTGCAGAGGGCAGACAAGACTGCAGAGGGCAGACAAGACTGCAGAGGGCAGACAAGACTGCAGAGGGCAGACAAGACTGCAGAGGCAGACAAGACTGCAGAGGGCAGACAAGACTGCAGAGGGCAGACAAGAGGGCAGACAAGACTGCAGAGGGCAGACAAGACTGCAGAGGGCAGACAAGACTGCAGAGGGCAGACAAGACTGCAGAGGGCAGACAAGACTGCAGAGGGCAGACAAGACTGCAGAGGGCAGACAAGACTGCAGAGGGCAGACAAGACTGCAGAGGGCAGACAAGACTGCAGAGGGCAGACAAGACTGCAGAGGGCAGACAAGACTGCAGAGGGCAGACAAGACTGCAGAGGGCAGACAAGACTGCAGAGACTACAGAGGGCAGACAAGACTGCAGAGGGCAGACAAGACTGCAGAGGGCAGACAAGACTGCAGAGGGCAGACAAGACTGCAGAGGGCAGACAAGACTGCAGAGGGCAGACAAGACTGCAGAGGGCAGACAAGACCTCAGAGGGCAGACAATACTGCAGAGGGCAGACAAGACTGCAGAGGGCAGACAAGACTGCAGAGGGCAGACAAGACTGCAGAGGGCAGACAAGACTGCAGAGGGCAGACAAGACTGCAGAGGGCAGACAAGACTGCAGAGGGCAGACAAGACTGCAGAGGGCAGACAAGACTGCAGAGGGCAGACAAGACTGCAGAGGGCAGACAAGACTGCAGAGGGCAGACAAGACTGCAGAGGGCAGACAAGACTGCAGAGGGCAGACAAGACTGCAGAAGGCAGACAAGACTGCAGAGGGCAGACAAGACTGCAGAGGGCAGACAAGACTGCAGAGGGCAGACAAGACTGCAGAGGGCAGACAAGACTGCAGAGGGCAGACAAGACTGCAGAGGGCAGACAAGACTGCAGAGGGCAGACAAGACTGCAGAGGGCAGACAAGACTGCAGAGGCAGACAAGAGGGCAGACAAGACTGCAGAGGGCAGACAAGACTGCAGAGGGCAGACAAGACTGCAGAGGGCAGACAAGACTGCAGAGGGCAGACAAGACTGCAGAGGGCAGACAAGACTGCAGAGGGCAGACAAGACTGCAGAGGGCAGACAAGACTGCAGAGGGCAGACAAGAGGGCAGACAAGACTGCAGAGGGCAGACAAGACTGCAGAGGGCAGACAAGACTGCAGAGGGCAGACAAGACTGCAGAGGGCAGACAAGACTGCAGAGGGCAGACAAGACTGCAGAGGGCAGACAAGACTGCAGAGGGCAGACAAGACTGCAGAGGGCAGACAAGACTGCAGAGGGCAGACAAGACTGCAGAGGGCAGACAAGACTGCAGAGGGCAGACAAGACTGCAGAGGGCAGACAAGACTGCAGAGGGCAGACAAGACTGCAGAGGGCAGACAAGACTGCAGAGGGCAGACAAGACTGCAGAGGGCAGACAAGACTGCAGAGGGCAGACAAGACTGCAGAGGGCAGACAAGACTGCAGAGGGCAGACAAGACTGCAGAGGGCAGACAGACTGCAGAGGGCAGACAAGACTGCAGAGGGCAGACAAGACTGCAGAGGGCAGACAAGACTGCAGAGGGCAGACAAGACTGCAGAGGGCAGACAAGACTGCAGAGGGCAGACAAGACTGCAGAGGGCAGACAAGACTGCAGAGGGCAGACAAGACTGCAGAGGGCAGACAAGACTGCAGAGGGCAGACAAGACTGCAGAGGGCAGACAAGACTGCAGAGGGCAGACAAGACTGCAGAGGGCAGACAAGACTGCAGAGGGCAGACAAGACTGCAGAGGGCAGACAAGACTGCAGAGGGCAGACAAGACTGCAGAGGGCAGACAAGACTGCAGAGGGCAGACAAGACTGCAGAGGGCAGACAAGACTGCAGAGGGCAGACAAGACTGCAGAGGGCAGACAAGACTGCAGAGGGCAGACAAGACTGCAGAGGGCAGACAAGACTGCAGAGGGCAGACAAGACTGCAGAGGGCAGACAAGACTGCAGAGGCAGACAAGACTGCAGAGGCAGACAAGACTGCAGAGGGCAGACAAGACTGCAGAGGGCAGACAAGACTGCAGAGGGCAGACAAGACTGCAGAGGGCAGACAAGACTGCAGAGGGCAGACAAGACTGCAGAGGGCAGACAAGACTGCAGAGGGCAGACAAGACTGCAGAGGGCAGACAAGGCTGCAGAGAGCAGACAAGACTGCAAAGAGCAAACAAGGCTGGCCGTGGAAGGACTACAGAATCTGCAGGATGTACGGTCAAGGCTGCACACTGGCTGCGCTCTGGGCGTGCTGCGCTTTGGCCTCCACCCTGGCCCTGACTGCCTCGGACTTGGCACAAGTGGACAGCGTGGTCAGCACAGCTGTCCAGTGCCACAAGACACCTGGCCTCTCCATCGCTGTCAAGGACGGGAAGGCAGTGACGACGAAGACGATGATGTTGATGGTTGAGATGGTGGTGGTGGTGGTGGTGGTGGTGACACGGTTTGATAGCAGTAGTGGCAATGGTGGTGGTGATATTGGTTGTGGTGGTGTCAATGATAGTGGTGATATTGGTTGGGGGGGGAGGGGGGGGGGGGGGGGGGGGCATTTTTCGATATGCTCTTGCACTACCGCTGAATTACTCCCCTTCTTGGAGGCGCTGAAGGCGACGTTTCAGCGCGTAGTGAATAAACATTGCAGTATATTTTGTTTTGATATATCCTCGTCCATCGATCAAATATTTGAAACTTCTGGAATTTATATATTGACTATATCTTTCTATGTACTTCTCTATGAGATCCTGATAAATTCCACATTCTAACAGAAAGTGAGCTTCGTCCTCTACTTGATCTATACAGAATGGACAGTGCGTATCATCTCCACCAAACGCTTGATGAGTGCGCAAACCACTTACACCTAATCTGAAGCGTACAAATGCGTCTCTAAATTTTCCTATTTCTAAGTTACTCAGGTACTTTTCACAATCAAACGAGTCTTTAAGGACACTGTATAATAGAAAACGCTGGCTATCATTTATTTTACTGTGCCAATTCTGTGTGAAGCAGTCTTGTAGCCTGACTTTTATTTTTTCAGGAAGCACTTTTCGTTCTCTATACCTCGATTTAACCAAACAAAGGCAAACCCTGATTTGCATAAACAATCTCTGACAAACTTTAACCAATTCATCTCATCAGGAATTGATGTACCTTCCAACATGAGAAGTGCTTGTCTAGCTAATCTGTCCTGTGTCATTTTCTGTAGTCTAAACCAGTACTTAATGGCTCTTGTTGTGCTATTCACCATAAGTGGAAATCTTCCAGTTTCGCCAGAAACCAAATTATTTGGCGTCTTTGAATGGACATTTAAGAAGCGCTTACATGCGAACAGATGAGCTCTTTCAACACTGGATTGCTCTTTCAGACCACAGAGTTTGGATGCATACAGAAGAGAGGGCTGTACCTGCGCATCGAACAATTTGAAATATATGCCAGGCTTACGGTTGTGCAATGCCCACATCATCTTGAGCAGAGAGACGATCTTCTGCTTTGCTTTTGTCGCTGCGTTGTCAAGAGCTACGTTTTCTGATAACTTCTATGTAAAGGTGTAGCCAAGATATTTAAAGGTTTACTACTTCAAGCTGAGTTCCCTGAAGGAACCATTTTTCTCCCCGGCTCAGAAAGCCTCCTCGGCGAAAAACCATGACCTTCGTTTTTTCTGTGTTGATTCTCAGACCAACTTTTTGGGACGCGCAAGCAAGGTTCTTTATTTGGGAGAGGTGGATAGTAATGCTATTTCATCTGCATATATAAGGAAAAGATCTCTCTCTGCCCTTTTTGCATCTGAACCCCATGTTTACCATGCTTTCGAACAAAATCAACGACGAAAGTGATAAGTAAGGAAAATAAAATCGGGCTCTCTAAGGCGCCCTGCTTTTTTCCGGCAGGACAGTAAAAGAAATCTGACCTGCTACCATTCCACCGGACGCATGCCTGAACTTTATCGTACATTGCTTTCAGCATTTTAATCAGTTTTGTAGAAATACCCAATTTTGCTAACACCGTCCAGAGATTTTGGCGATTCACAGTATCGAAAGCTTTCAGATAATCAACGAATGCTACATACAGCTTTCCTCTTCCGCCACCGTTTACAAACTTGGTTATCATGGCATGCAGTGTAAAAATATGATCAACAGTTGAGTGTTCTCTACGAAAACCAGCTTGCTCGACACATACTTTGCTGTTGTCTTCTACCCAGTTTTGTAGACGATTTGTCAATATTGACGAAAACAATTTACTAATGACACTAAGCAGTGATATACCTCTGTAATTTGAGGGATCTAGTGAATTTCCTCCTTTATGTATTGGGACAATGACCGATCGGCTCCACTCTTCCGGGAAAATCTGTTTATCATAAATGATATTAAATAGTCTAGTGAAGAAAGGAACCAGCTGTTTTCTTCCTAGCTTGATGAGTTCACTGGGGATTTCGTCTAGACCTGGTGCTCTGCCATGACTTAATTTTGTCAGAGCGTGATCTACTTCATCAGTAGTGATGGTGGCATCTAAAGCATCGTCATATATGTCTGCGACACATTCATTGTCTGCAGGTAAATTGGTTACGTGGACGATATTTTGATTAAACAGACTCTCGAAGTACGATTTCCATTTTTCTATTTCTATATCTGGTAATTTCGCCCTTTTCCAAGATTTCTTGCGAATTACATGCCAGAATTTGTCAGAGTTGTAAAACAATTTCAGGAGGTAAGTGCTTAGGTTCTTTTCATTGTATTTTTTCTTTTACCGAATCAGCTGTTTGTAGTTGTTCCTACAACGTACAAAGGAATTTCTATCTGTTGTTGCTAGTGTTCTTTTATAAGCAGCAAGCGCTCTCCTTGCCATCACTTTTGCGGACTTACAATCTTTGTCATACCATTCTGCCTGTTTTTGCGCAATTTGGTTGGATGATAGGAAGGTTCGCCGCATGCAGTCAGCAGCTTGACTTAGGGCAACCGTTAACATTTTTACCGACGAGTTCAAGCATACGTCTAGACTAGCATAAGCCTGACCAAGCAAATCACTGAATTTGGGAGACTGCATGTTTTTGAGAACCTCTTCAGTTTTGTCTGCATCCCATATCGTTCTCGATATCTCTTTTGACAGAGAGAGAGAGAGAGAGAGAGAGAGAGAGAGAGAGGGAGGGAGGGAGGGAGAGAGAGAGAGAGAGAGAGAGAGAGAGAGAGAGAGACTGAGACTGTCGTTTGTCTGTCGGGAGATTTCCTGGCTCCTAAATATGAATTTCACGTGCAGTTCAACATCACCCTATCTTTCTAGAGGCCTCCTTACACGTGGACACATTTCTTGCAACTATGCTGTTTCGCTTGGAAATACTTCGCTCGCAAGTTTCAGAAATTGCTTTTAGCGTGCTCAAAAGTGGCAACGTTCAGGTAACCACGCCGTTTCCATAGGAAATATCGTGCGAACATGCCCCGAGAGCATTATTCTGTCGAGTGTCCGCCTAATAGCAACAAGTGCAAGTTTTTCATGTCCGTTGGACACTTTCTCGAACGGCGAGTGACATAGCAGTGGAAATATGTTCAGCCAGATGGCCTGTCCTAATGGTAGTGTCATATCCTAGACCGTAGACATTCAGCGTGGCTGAGACTAGTGAATATAGTCTCAGCAACAGGTTGGTCACGTGATAGCCTAAATTCTTCCATAACATGCATACCACCGTTCTGAACAGCCACGCTGAATGCCATATCACATCGTGAGTGTATTCCTCCGCTTGTTGTGATACACTCCATACTGGCAGCCATTTTTCCGTCAGTTCATTTTCTAAACATCGATTTCCCATGAATGTAAAACTTGTATGCGGTAAAATTCGAATCACAAGAGTGTAATATTGTGAACTCTACTAATTATAAGGACTTTGAATACAACAGCAATATTTATACTTCATTGAGCGAGTAAGGCAACCAATCCCGTCTGCATAATCTTCGATACACACAGAAACCCACTGAGTGCTTTTGCTGATGAGGAATCATTAATTTAATGTATGCTTAGAAGGATTAAACTTAGAAAAACTGCTTCTGAGCTATCCGATAATATCGAACTTCGGAATCGGACGGATTCCTACAGAAGAAACTTCCACTCGACACAACACAACACAACACAGACACAGACGGAATGTAGGTTAAATCACAGTTAGACCACAGGTTCCGGCCAGAAAGCATTTACTTGCGAGAGTATAACCATAGATTCACGAAACCAGCCCGGACCCATAGGAATCCTTTTCGCTGCGTTTATAGTAGGTCCAAAGATCGCGTGTATTACTACAGTAGTCGCCGCCTATAAAACACGCGGTTAATAAAAACAGCCGTTTTTTACACACAGTTGGTCCGGTCCGGATTTACCACTATATAACATATGTAAAATTGCGCCGGTTATTAAGTATACAGGCGCCGTTTAATAAAAACACTTTCTGTTCTTTTTCTCGCTGTTCGGAGGGTCAGAGTCGATCTCTGGTTGTGAATTCTTGTCAGCAAACCGTTAGATGACAACTAAAGACGCTTCAGCGTTTGTGTGAACAGTGATTACACCCTTGTCAGCAAACCGTCAGATGTCAATTCAACACTGTCTAGTCTCGCTGGATAAGCAGTGAATCAGAAAATGGCTTTAACTTCAGCTCCAAAGAAAAGAAAAAGAACAGAAATGACACCCAAAGACAAAGTGGACTTGCTTGATCGCTACCGAGAGCTAAATTCTAAAAGTTTGAGGGAGGGTGCTGACATTTTGGGTGTGTCGGCATCATTTCTGTGCCAGACACTGAAAAAAGAAGATGAACTTAGGGCTGATATCGCAGAGGGCTCCAGTCAAGGCCAAAGGAAGCGTCGGCGCTGCGGGAAGGATAAAGAGACAGAAGATGGCTTAAAGCGGTGGTTCGACTCTATCCAAGCGCGCAACACACCTGTAAACGGCCCAATCCTGTGTCAGAAGGCGGAACAGATTGCTTCCCAGCTTGGTCGCTCCGAATTCAAAGCTACAAATGGGTGGTTTAACAGGTGGAAGAAACGCAACGGCTTGGTGAAGCGGGAAGTGCCGGTTAATAAAAACGCCGCTTATTAAAAACACTTTTGTTCGGTCCCAATGTGTTTTTAATAAGCGGCGACTACTGTATATACACAATCGCACGTGCTCAAGGCAGTTTGCAACCTTATAGACACGTTCGCGCTAAAAGTAGTTCTCAAATGATTTCCTGAAAATCTCATAGATTAGTTTTATTAGAACACCAAATTTGTGTTTATCTATCGGGATAAATAATTGGAGTGAAATAGAATCGCCTCTTTTTACTCTCAATGGTCTTCTGATCATGTTGAATTTTGATTGGTAGAATCATTGGAATGTGGATTCGAAGTCACGTGACCAACCTGTGTCAGAGATACTAATCTCTGTGTTCAGAATGGACCGTAGAGTGTCCTACAGCGTAGAGCGTGACCTACTTGCATATTATTAACATGACACGTTCACCAGCCAAATCTTGTGATTGGACTATGCCCCCCCCCCCCGAGATGACCTTCGCCCGCCTACTCTTGTTATCTTAACTGTGATTAGCCGGTTGTAAAGATGAGTGTTTTATTAAATCTCGGACCCAAAGATTTTCGTCTTTGCTGTGTGTGATTACACAAACATTTCTAGAGGAAAGTACCATTTGATCGGGTAATAAGGTGAAAGAAAACGATGAAAAGCCATATTTCGTCATGTTAATAATATGCAAGAAGGTCACGCTCTACGTTTTAGGATACTCTTCGGTCTAGGATATGACAGTTGCCTAGCCTGGCTTCTGCTTCTTCACCTGTCAGATGTAGGGTGTCCTGACGCCTACATGTGAATATCTTGTACAGTTCTACATCACTGTATCTTTCTAATGTGTGCAGTTTATTGGCAAAAACCTGTTGTCACAAGGTGCGCAGCTGACTCGATGGAGTTGGAAGATAATCAAACACCGCCTGTGTTAAACAGCTCGGCAGAGAGTGGAGTTCGTAACAGATCTACGTGTGATGTCTCACCACAAGGCGCTTTTATCGTTTAGTTTTGTGTGAACTGGTGTGTTGGGGAGTTGTAATTCGAGCGGAATACCCCAATCACTATGAGCACGATGTTACGTTGAGAGTTGGAGAGACGTCTTTCAGCACACCACTTCATGCGTGAATTCACGTGGCCTAGTGGCGTAACATTCTAGTACACACAGTACACAGTACACAGTACACAGTACACAGTAATTTATTGCGCCAAGTGACATCATTTAAAAAACGAGCACGAGGAAAACTAAGTGATGAAGGCTAAAAAAGAAACAAAACAAAAAGCCAAACACACGCATCGCTTACACACCCTAACACGCCGTTTATGCAAAAAACATGGACATTTCCCGATGTACCTCACTCACGCAGCTGCACACAGACAAGAGATAAGACTGCACCTGAAACCAAAGGATTAACTGGTAAATGGGGCAATATACAATGAACAATTAAAGTTACTATTTAAGAACTGTTGACAAAAGAGGAACAAACTAAGATGATACACCCACCCACCCCCCTTTTAAGTTGGCAATAAATAATACATATGAACAGAGACAAGACCACTAAGACGTACCCCCCCACCCCCCCACCCCCATCCCACCCCCCGTCACCACACAAAAGAATACAATAGAACAATACAAAAACAACCCTGCGCAAACTACAAGAAGACCAACCCTTCCCCACCCCCACCCCCTCCCCCACCCCTCCCCCCACCCCCAACCACACTCAGTAGCAGTCCATATAACCCAGAGGAAGCACCAAAGAGAAAGTGGCACTGTCATAGATGTGGAGAAGTGTGTGCGCACCGCCGACAGGATCAGCGGCGGCAAAGCTGCCTGGGGAGGTTCTGGACAGCGTTGAGCTCCGTCACCGCCGTGGGGAAGAACGAGTTCTGAAAACGGCATGTGCGCGTTTTGAGGGACCTGAAACGACGGCCAGAGGGAAGGAGCTGGAAGAGGGAACAAGCAGGGTGGGAGGGGTCCGCCACAATCTTACGGGACTTGCGCACTATGCGCTGGGCGTAGATAGAGGCTAGGGAGGGCAGATCACGGCCAATGATCCTGCCAGCAGCGTGCACGACACGCTCCAGCTTGTCTTTCTGCTGTTGAGTGGCCCCTCCGAACCACACACAGATGGAGAAGGTAAGAACACTTTCCACCACAGCACGGTAGAACTGGAGCATGATCTCCGGAGACAGTCCAAACTTCTTGAGCTGCCTCAGGAAGTACAGCCGCTGCTGGGCACTCTTATGGATGCCGTCAATGTTGTTGCCCCAACTGAGGTCGGAGGAGATGAGCGTGCCGAGGAACTTGAAACAGTCCACGATCTCAATGGCCTGGCCGCCGATCATCAGTGGAACGATAGGGGTGGGATTCTTCCTCAGGTCGACGATCATCTCCTGGGTCTTGGTGGTGTTCAGCTCAAGACTGTTCTCACCACACCACGACACCAAGCAGTCGACTTCCCGGCGGTAGTGGGATTCGTCGCTGTTGGAGATCGCACCTTCGACTGTAGTGTCGTCCGCGAACTTGATGAGCTGCACAGACTCGTGATGGGACACGCAGTCGTTCGTGTAGAGGCAGTAGAGGAGAGGGGACAGCACGCACCCCTGGGGGGCGCCAGTGTTCAGGATGAGGGTCTGGGAGGTGAGGTCGCTGATCTTAACGGCCTGGGGACGACGCAGGAGAAAGTCCAGGACCCAGTGACAGATGAAAGGAGAGAGGTCGAGGGTCAGCAGCTTGTCAAAGAGTCTCTGAGGGACGATGGTGTTAAAAGCGCTGCTGTAGTCCACAAAGAGGAGTCGGGCATAGTTGTTGGGCGACTCGAGATGCTGGAGGACGAAGTGGATGGCCAGCGCGACGGCGTCGTCGACAGACCGATTGGTCCGGTATGCAAACTGCCGCGAGTCCATCCTGTCGCGTTTCTAAGTTGAGAAAAGTAACAGTAGGTACAATATTAATACTGCTGGGTAATACGAGATGGACAACTCCTGACTAGTTTTCTTTCAACGACAGATTTCTTGTTGCCATTGCATAATATACGTACATTGCCACATCTCTGCTTTTCCAAGCGTCTTGTCCATTGACTAAATAGCCATACTCATCTCTTGCTGTGGATATGTACTTGGCAATATATTTTTCTCTTAAAGATTTGTACATGGGACAGTGGATTAAAACTGATCTTCATTTTCTACTTGTTCTGCACAGAAAGGACATGACACATCAGCATTCTCCCTATTACGTCTTTCATTACTCCGTAGTTCATTTATTCCTAAGCGGAATCGGATAAATGTGTCCCTAAATTTTTTAATATTGATATCGTTCAGGTAGCTCGACAGAGAGAGAGAGAGAGAGAGAGAGACAGAGAGAGACAGAGAGAGACAGAGAGAGACAGAGAGGCAGAGAGACAGAGAGACAGAGAGACAGAGAGAGACAGAGAGAGAGACAGAGAGAGAGACAGAGAGAGACAGAGAGAGAGACAGAGAGGCAGAGAGACAGAGAGAGAGAGAGACACAGAGAGAGAGAAAGAGAGAGAGAGAGAGAGAGAGAGAGAGAGACAGAGAGTGTTCAATGACCTCCTCGGACATTTCGCATACCCTTTCTCGCTCCTAAAGTACTACACTTGCCAAATTACATTTCACACTAATGCGCACCAACATATCCAAACCCACCCAGGGAAACTGCGTTTGCTTCGCGGGCAAGCAGAAGAAATGCAACTCGGTCATACCCAATTCAATTTTCTCCTCGGAGGAAACTAAGCATGAAACTCACTTTCAGCACAAATTTATTTTCTTTACTGGCAAATGCTTCCCGTGGATATGCAGCACCTTAACCAATGAAACGTCCAGCTCGTTCTTTGGAGAGGCCTTATACTCAAAACACTGGCGAGTGAGCAAAAACATTTGCGATTATTAAACGCCAATTCGGACTTTACGTGAAAAATGAGAGGAGGAATACATTGATCCATCAGTCACAGGACTGAGAGGTCGTGGGTCATGGAACATCTCGGCAAAGCCCGCTCCTCCAGGGACTGGTGACTGCGGCTCTCTGCATGATTTACCCACTCAATCGATCCCCGCTCCCCTGGGGAAGCCGCATTCAAACCTCCTTGGCCCTAGAGATAAGCAACGGGAGGGTGGAACTGATGGAGGCGATGCAGACGGCGGAGAAATTCTGCTGACACAGTAGTTTTTCTTCCTGACATCGAGAGAGAAAGAAAGAGAGGAAGAGAAAGAATGACAGAGAGAGAGAGAGAGAAAACGAGAGAGAGAGAGAAAACGAGAGAGAGAGAAAGAGAGAGAGAGAGAGGGAGAGAGAGAGAGAGAGAGAGAGAGACTTTGACCATAGTGATTATGACAAAACATTTCCTTATTAGATGCCGCTGCATTTGATACTCTTGAAAGTTCTTTAGATTTGGTATGGTCCAAATCAGTCATTCGTTTAGCGAACGCTGACTAACCAACAAGGGGAAAATGCTATCGATTCCCAAGTACCAAGCAACGACTGTGACGTTGATAAATCGTGCGGAACCAGTCATGGCGGTCAACATTTTTGTTGCATCGTTGAAGCGGTACGAATGTTTGTATGCTTGCACCGCCAGCGTTCCACCAACCTTCCACCAACCTTCCACCAACCTTCCACCAACCTTTTACCAACCTTTCACCAACCTTCCGCTAACCTTCTACCAACCTTCCACTAACCTTCCACCAACCTTCCACCAACCTTCCGCCAACCTTTCGCTAACCTTCCACCAACCTTCCACCAACCTTCCACCAACCTTCCACCAACCTTCCGCCAACCTTCCGTCAATGATTCATGAGAAGGTTACGCACCAGAGCTGAATGATAGCTGCACTGTTAAACAAAAATCGTTGCTTCCATTCTCAGATAAGTGATACACAATTTCCTCGGCAAATGCAATGCAACCGCAGCCATTTGCAGTCTGCTAAACAGTTAAGCACTCGTAGATGTTAACAATGGTGCTATTGTTGTTTGTTGATCGTAGTTCTTAATATGTCAGTGATCTGAGAAATAATTGTGATTTAGTGCTGCCTGCTGAGAAATTACATGTGGTGGTGGTGTGGTAACGCTATTGGGACAGATGGGTGGATGACTATGGCAGTCAGAATGTTTGTGCAAGATGTAGCTTTGTCTATGACAACAGCAACCAAGAACAGAAGTGACATCGCGTTGTCTCTGTGTATTCACATCTTTGCATCACTGACTCTAGCCTCAATCACACCATATGCCTTTCATATACTTGAAATGCCTCAGTTATAAATAGCTCTATACCCCAAAGCAACTCGATTTTGATGCAGTGCAACTGATCGATAATTCTCGCATCCTCACCACCACTCCACCCACCACACTCTCCTCCCCCTCCAACCACGCACTTTAAACATCTTCATCTCATCACTTTAAGACGGAATGCCCTTAATCGATGACATCGCATCATTGTCTCGTCTGACGTCACTCAGATCCCAGTGAATAGGAGAGTGAGTCCTTTCGCAATAGCTGAGCTGTGAATTGGCCTGTCTGTCACGATGCTCCTCCAATTTGCCGCGCATTCCCCTGGAGGCATAATGGCGCGATGATGGTGATCGAGCCGTGAAAATCGCCCGCGATCTATTACACCTAATAGACCATTCTAACCACGGGTCTTGTTCCTCGCACCTCTCAATGGATGGCCACGGCAGTCTTCGGACGGGTAATGCGGCAGCTACGTTTCTAAGGCTCTTTTGCACCGACCAGAAACAACCTGCTGTACCGGCATGTGGAATTCACGACGTGTTCAAGTGTCAGGTTGCTTCTCCCTCTGTGCAGTCACTGCACTTGATGAGGCAGAACGTAAATTTAGTGTGGCAAACAGTGCAATCACGTAAAGGACGACTTGCACTTCTCATCATCCAGCTGAACGTGGGGATTATTGGTAGAGCCTTTCCGGTAGTTCTCCATTATTATCCACGTCACAAGCACGTTCACTTAGGGCAAGTGGTGACGCTCTTTGAGGGCACTAGAAAACTAAAAAGTATTTCTGTCGAATAGAAAGGGCATCGATGGTTGCTGTTTTTACAGAATGATTTTCTGTCAACGCCATAGACAATTTGCCGTTGACGTAGAAGGACATAAAACGCTATGTATGTTTCTATAATGATCCGGTCTCTTTATCAGAGATACTTCCAAACAGGAGGTATGAAGGGTGGGCATGATTAGCCAGTACACATTCATTATCCACAATCAGCATATCATCCTTTTTACACAAAAGAAAGTTAATTCTATTATTCACTCACATCGTGCATGTAGAATGTGCTTCAAAATGCCAGTACATGATGCCCTTTTACGTCATTTCACACGGGAACGTCGAAAGCCAAACACCAACATGAGGTTTTCTTCAGCCATCGCAGACGTTCCTAAATTTTTGCACTCAAACATCACTCGGTTCACGTAACAAAACCCCAAGAAAATGTTTTTCGGAACGATCCCCTAAGCAAATCCTCTACATTCAACCAATTTTCTTCTAGCGTTCAAGAACTACAAAAAAGACATGCTCTGAGATAATGAAAATGTCAGCCTAGAGGCAAAAAGCAAGGGACAGACAACTCTTTATGGCGGCTCAGCGCTACGAGAGCTCTCGCGGTGCGAAGGCGGAGAGGACATGAGCCCTTCCCTAAGGACAGAAGAGCACAGTTTTTGTTAAAGAAGGAATTTTGAGTACGGCACTTTCGAGACGATCCCAGTCACCGAGTTAATGGCCCAGGAACGCAAGGAGGAAGTACGGACGCCTGTTCAAACATCAGTCATCGGGCCAAGTGGTTTGGAGCTGGAAAGCTTCCTGGAGCTATGGCAGTGCGCTTCGTCTGGAGCGCTTGGGAGCATCGAGACAATTGTGTTTTAAAGGAAATGCCGTTTTACGGTTGTCGTCAAAGCCAATTAGTGATGAGGTCATCAGGTAAGAGATGGAAGTGAAGTGTCCAGGAATGAAAACGAACAGTGTTACATGACACAACATAATTTCTAATACTGAATAATACACAAGCATTCTAGTATAATGAGAAACTCGCTGATTTAAAAAAGCATATCTGGAATTTGCCTCGTGTATGAAACACTCCTAGTAAGAACCGCAGGTGCTACCCTAATAGATAGAAGAAACAAGTCGATGAAAGGTGTGCATGTAAATTTTAAGGACGAAAAGCGTATTCTCCACCGTTTAGCCTTTATGGCACATTACCTCTTCCGTATTGTAGGGCATACTTGCCATACGGTACTTAGTGGTCTAACTTATTAACCTCGCTCCAGCCCCCATCCACTACCTCTCTATTTTTCTCTCTCCCATCTGCTCATCCCCTTACCATCCTCTTTCCACCCACCCATGGCCATGTATCCCATGATAATACATCATCATTTTTCAGCGTCCACATGACCACGCAGCACACCTTACAGAAGGGTCTTGGGCACCAAGACGGGAGGCCAATGAAAGGACCCGTGTACTCTAAAGCAATGGACCAAGCCCCAGAAGGGGAGAAAAAACCGCGGAGTCTGCGGGGCATCTCGGGTCCCGGGTCACGTTGCCTGGTGTGGAACTACGCGGCAATAGACTTTCATGGAGCCAGTCTCCATCCGGGGACCCCTGAAGAGGCGTCTCGATACTGGCAACCCCACGCTCTCAAAACAACGGGGCCCTTGCTCCAATCGACTGGACAAACAACCAAATGGGCTTCGCCACTGTAGCACCATCTCCCCTAAGGCTGGCGCACGCTGGTCCTGGGGCCCATGTTTGTGCAGAGAGAGGTGCCGGGCTCGCCAGTGACGTCATAGGGAGTCGATATCAGGGGAGGGTTCCTTCCGCTGGAGCGTTGAGTCGGACTGTGATTCAGTGGTCTGGGCAGAGCAAACATGGAGCCCTAGACACGGGCGAACAAACAGAGAGATAGAGGATGTGCGAAGATTGCTTACAGACGGTCGCTGTGAATTTCCTCACCAAACCGCAACTCGAATATGACGGCGGGCAAACAGAGGCAGGATATGACGGGGATGAGGATTAATACGATGAGCAAACCTCGGTGTCGCCATTACCACTGCCTAATCTCCGCTTTCCCCCTGTCTCTGTCTTCGCTTTCATCCAGTGTCTTCAAGCAAGCCGCTGCTGTCTTCGGTCTGCAGCCAGTCAACCCCTACATCATCTCTGTAGTCGTTTTCTGAAGCGGACCTGACTGTGTGTAATCATGAAATGACGACGACGAAGCTGCGGCATATGCAAGCTTGGAACGTCCTGCTGGAGAAGACTTGAGAATGATAAGCTGAGGAACCACATATCAACGACCGCCGTCGAGACAACACAGCGCTTGATGTTTAGTAAGGGCGAAATTAAAAAGCAATAGATGCAACTTCATGCATCAAGTGCACAAACAGAAAAGAACGTTGTATCGGACTTGGAACATCGCTGCACCCATTAATGCATCATTTTGCAATAGACAACGGCTTATGCAAATAAACGTCTTGCTTTCTTTTTTTGCCCTGTTCGCTTTCACGACTGCATTATTACTTGGAACTCACGCAGTGTCATTTTTCTGTTTTTTTTTTGTGTCTTGAATTCCTTCATTTAAGTTCTCTTCATCAACCATTCTTGGATCGTACTTCACATTCTCATAATTTTGTCTTATTGCAGTTATAGTTACTAATGTACCGATAGGCTTTTATCGCCTCTTACTATGCTCTGTATTCTGTGTATTCCTCTACCTCTTACATACTCAGTTCCTCATTCCTCCAAACCTTCTTCTATCTATCACCTTCCTTTCAAAGTCATCTTGTGTCAAGAAAAGTGTGCCTGCTTTTTTGCATGACAACTTTCCTGGTCGAATCATCTTCTTTTCATCGGCCCATGCCATTTTTTATCAGACTTTCCAAGCAGCAACTACGGTAACTCTACAAACTGAAAATGCTGTGTGGTGTCCTGATCTGTAAAATTTCCACTGTGGACAGTTTGCATATGTAGCTATCGCTCCGTGAGAGAGAGAGAGAGAGAAAGAGAGAGAGAGAGAGAGAAAGAGAGAGAGAGAGAGAGAGAGAAATTCATTGATTGATTCATTGATTGATTCTTTATTGCGGCCGACGACCCATCACAGTTACAGCAATACATGTGCATAGAATAACTGGAATCAACAGGTCTTAAAAACATGCGTATTTACATTTACAGGGGGCGATAAAACATCTCAGATTTGACAGTAGTCCAGTACGCAAACTCGTTGGGCATGTTTATTGAATAACGTACGTCTGTGTCTCAAAGTAGTTAAGTTAAAAGCTAAAAGTGAATCGCAGATTCAGCGTTTCAAGAAACAGTCAAACAGATCACAGGAGGATTATCATATTCCTGAGACTGAATATATACATATATTGAAAGGGTTTGGGCAGTGTTTGAAAGAAAGAGAGAGAGAGAGAGAGAGAGAGAGAGAGAGAGAGAGACAGACAGACAGACAGACAGACAGACAGACAGACAGACAGACAGACAGACAGACATACAAACAGACAGGCAGACAGACACAAGGACAAACACACAGACAGACACACAGATAGATAGACAGACAGACAGACAGACAGACAGACAGGCAGGCAGGCAGGGAGACAGACAGACAGACAGACAGACAGACAGACAGACAGACAGACAGACAGACAGACAGACAGACAGGCAGACAGACAGGCAGGCAGGCAGACAGACAGGCAGGCAGGCAGAGAGACGGAGAGACAGAGTAATCATTTTCGCGACGATCATGGTGATGATGATGATATCTGGTAAAGATAATGATTATTATCATGATGACCTGAGAAGGATGGATAAAAATATGCGTGAATGCAGCAGCATCGTGGGCTGAAATGCCTAAAGCATTGAAGGAGAAATCACATCTCCACTATCAAGGGGGAAGGGGGGAGGGGGGGCGGGGGGCGGGGGCGGGCGGAAGTATGCCAAAGTAAAATCTCTTCCTGGCCTGTCCTCCAGGACCAATCGCACGTCTCTCTCCACGTCATAAGGGGCCACGCGATCATACTTGTGACGACCCCTGGCGGCGAGTGAGGCATGACGGGAAAATTGCTGGCTATTGGGGGGTAACTCGCCGTGAGAGAAGGGACGTAACTCTCTTCCGGAAGCATCAAAGTGATCATTGACTACTCCTCTTTTCCTCTTCTTCCACGGCCCCCCTCTCTTTGCTTTTTTGCCTTACTTTCTCTCCGCCTCTCTCCAGCTCCATCCCCCACCCCCTCGTGCTGTGTGGCCACTCCCCAGCTCCTCCCCCCACCCCCTCGTGCTGTGTGGCCACTTGCTTGCTCTGCTCGGCTCGATCCCATCGCTAATGTCAGACAAATTGAATGGGAGAAAATATTTGTGCCGAGGCGTGCCCGTCCAAGGAGAGACTGCGAGACGCACTATTTTCGGAGCAATGCACGCAGGGTCATTGATGGAATCCCACGACTCTAACGGCCCGGCGGAGGAAGATGAGGGGGACTATTTCGCTCGACATTTGCTCTCTTTGGCGAATTTATTGGGCGACACACCGAGAAAGCGGTCGATTCAGTGTCAGACGGATCAGCAATGGAGGCCGCCGAGCATCCTCATCCACGGACGTTTATATGATGAGCAAGAGCGCGCAGAAACGTAAAGATGGTGCAGAGGTTTTTATGTCCTCAAACTGCCTTTACTAAAACCTTGGCGCAGCTCGTAACAACGTCTGCATACAAGTTTAAGGTGAATGACAGAGTTAGAAATGTGTGCGTGTATGTGTAAGTAGACACGGACGTGTTGATCTGCAGATGCACATCTAACAAACAAAAGAGAGACGAGTCTACACACCCACGCTCATGTACGTACACCCTATGGTTTGGCGTTAAGAATGGACCCCCTGTGGTTTGGGGGTAAGAATGGACCCCCTGTGGTTTGGGGGTAAGAATGGACCCCCTGTGGTTTGGAGGTAAG
>JAWQFJ010028985.1:0-14110 GCA_034096865.1 Theodoxus fluviatilis
GTCTGTTGAATTGTGTTTCATGGAAACACCAATGGTAAAAAAGTCAACTTTCTCTTTTCAAAAAACCGTCGTTGCTGAAAAATTTGATAATATTGAATCGGACCTAACTGCCAGTCAGTGTGCAAAATTCTCAAGGAATCGTCCAGTAGTTTTTGAAGATATAGGCCGTGGAGACGGGACAGACCGGACACACAACACGCACACAGCACACACACACACACACACACACACAGACAGATACAGTCTGTAGGACCTCACAGTAACCTGGAGGGGAAAGTCTGTAGGACCTCCAGTAAAACCTGGAGGGAATAACGTTCTGTCGGACACTCCAGTAAACCGGAGGGATTAAAGTAGCTCTCTCTCTCTCTCTCTCTCTCTCTCTCATCTCTCTCTCCTCTCTCTTCGCTCTTCCATTTTTTATCTGGTTACCATTGTCCTTTCCTTGTATCTGGACCTGACCCTAACTTATGTCTCTCAGCATCGTTGTTTTCTCACACGCTGTCGTGGGCCACTCTACCGCTGGGCCAAGTAAAGGTTATTGTTTTTTTCCGACACTGTTGACCCCATCTGCCTACTGTAATGGACGGAGGGAGAAAGAATGCCAGAACCCAATAATAGAGACGATCATACAGACGACAGTCTAGGGATGGAGAGGGATAGGGGAGAGTGGCGATGCATGCGATGGGAGAGAGACGACGACGATCCCGTCTTAGGAACACCATATGTGTGATGTGACATAAAAAGGCGAGTCAGTTTTGACGACGTTAAGCCCAGCTCCCCATGGAGAACAGCGAAGTCTAATTTCTTGTGTTTTGGGCTGCACTGCAAGTTCAGAAAAATGAAGCGGCAAAGGTCAAGGAGCGGGGGTGATTTCTGCTCTGCGATTGCGTGCTCCAATGCCAGATACAAATGCGACTGCCGTGGGATTTCGTTTTTCCACTTCCCCCGAGAAGAGGAAAGATGCCAAAAATGGGTCCAGAATACAAGACGTCAAGACTTAATAGGGAAAAGTGCCATTCAACTGCGTTCTGGTGGCTATTTGCTGTGCAGTAACCATTTTGAATCACATCAATTCCTGCGTCCGGCTGAGAAGGACAGACTAGTTTGGAATGCCATTCCTACCATTTTCGATGTACCAAATCCCCCGCCCAGAGTTTCACAAAAGCGACCGTATCCACAGAAAAAACGAAATTCCGTTCATGACTTGAGCTTTGGGGGAAAAGAACAAAATGCAGAACCACATTCTCCTGACAGTGACTTAAATCAATCCTGTGCTGATCTTCCACCCGATGCTCCCACCACCAGTTCATCCCAGAAGGAAAAGAAATTGGACAAGTTGGACAAGAAGCTACGAGCTGTAAGGAACCAGCTGTATCGATGCAAGAAAACAGCAAAGAGAATATCATCAAAGAAGAAAAGCCAGGACCTCAACATTGCTGCACGAAAATCTGCTGTGATAGAAGAACTTCATAATTTCCTTCCGACACCAACAGTGAAATTCATCTCTTCCCAGCTGCGAATGGTTGGCAAGAAAAAGAAAGGCTACAGATGGACAGAAAGAGATAGAAATATGGCACTCTCCTTGTTTCATGCAAGCCCAAAGGCGTACAGATTGCTGAAAAGAATTTTCATCTTGCCGTCTGTTTCAACTCTCAGACGGTCGGTGGCAAACATCAACATTTACCCTGGCTTCAACAGAAACATCCTCAAAGCACTTGCTCTCAAAGTAAGGACCATGAACAGTGGTTCTGAGGTGTGTGCGGTGGTGTTTGATGAAATGACCATCAAGGAATGCATTTTCTACAACAAAGAACGAGACGAAATTGAAGGCCTTGAGGACTTTGGTCTGAGCGGCAAAACCAAGTATGTCGCCAACCATGCCACCGTCTTCATGGTGAGAGGCCTCAAGGCCAAATGGAAGCAGCCAGTTGGCTACTTCCTCTCCAGTGGTCCAATGAAGGGTGAGATGCTACATTCTCTGCTTCAGGAGTGCATCGAGAAAGTGGAGGAAGCAGGACTGAATGTGAAAGCAGTAATTGCCGACCAAGGGACCAACAACAGGCAATGCTTCAAAATCATGAATGTGACTGAAGAACAGCCGTTCTTTTTCCACAAAGAGAAGAAAATCCACGTTTTCTTTGATCCTCCACACCTCCTCAAGAACATAAGGAATAACTTGAGAAAAAAAATGGCTTCGTTGTCAACAATGTTCCCATTTCTTGGCGTCACATTGAAGGCTTGTACAACTTTGACAGGAAAAGCAGCGTGCGCCTGGTACCAAAGCTGACCGACAAACACATCCATCTCCCCCTTTTCTCTGCTTTGAGAGTCAGATTCGCTGCCCAAGTGCTCTCCCACTCGGTTGCAGCTGGCATCTCAGTCCTTGTTCAGCTGCATGTGCTGCCCGAAGATGCCACTGAAACAGCCCGCTTCGTTGAAGAATTTGACAAATTGTTCAACACTTTCAACAGTGGAAATCTGAAATCAAAGCAACCCATGGGTCATGCACTGTCCGAAAGATCAGGGCACCGTGAATTCTTACTGGAAATACTGCAATGGCTAGAAACAGTGCAGCCCAATTCGCCTGGCTCCTTGCCATGTCTATCAGGATGGAAAATGGCAATCCGCTCTCTTCTGTCTCTTTGGCAAGACCTCAACAAAGACCACGCATTCAGCTTTCTACTGACAGACAAGTTAAATCAAGATTGTCTGGAGAACCTGTTCTCCAGAATCCGTGGAAATGCTGGTCATGTGGACAACCCGAGCGCACAGCAGCTTAGAAAAATCCTGCGCCAAGTTATGGTCGACCAAATCTTCGTGCACAGCGAAGGAAGCAATTGTGCTGAAGATGCTGGGAGGTTTCTGCTGAATCTGAAGGCTCTACAGACAGCACAGAAACAGCTCACTCCTTCTCAACAGCAAGAGGCACCGTGTCAACCTGGACAAGGCCACGATGATACCAGCCATCAGAGCGATGCCACGTTCCTATCGTCCATGCATGAGCTCGCAGAAAGAAATGTGCTCACCTACATTTCTGGATTCATCGCGAGGAAAATGCTGCCAAACGTGTGTGGATCATGCACAGAGAAGATGACTGGACTGTACACAGAGAGCAACAACGAGCTATTCCTTCTGCGGAAAGAATTTCATGATGCTGAAGAAGGTGGGCTCACTGTACCAGGTGCAGATCTTGTACAAGCCGTTGAAAAGTTGGAGGCGATTTACAAGAAAAACATCGAGAGAGTACTGCATTCCGACGGAGTGAAAAGCCGCCTCGTCTCCCTACTTGAAAAGGAACTCGATTCACCATCGCTCGAGTGCCCACAGAGAATGTGCAACCTCAAAACTTCCATAGTCAGCATTTTCCTCACAGTGCGAATTAACTCTACACTGAAAGACTGCACTGCATCGTTTTCACAGAAGTGCTTGAAAAGAAACAGAAAAATCATCAAACTTTGCCACCTGTAACTTTCCCTGCACTCTGGCCCCAAGGCAGAAAAACTTGTGCGATGAAAACATGACTGGAAAGATTTAAACTGTAGGCTAAATATGCGATCTAGAGAAAGACTGGACTGTTGCTTTTTCAATAGCAAACTCATGTTCCTCTCATCAAAGACCTATATATAGGAATCTTTGCTCACACGGAGCCACGCTTCAACATAGACTGAAAACATTCGACAATTCGTTCGATCTCTGCTGACTCGTGTGAGCCTCGTCATGCACCTCGCTGCAATCTCCGCTGGACAATTGAAGTAAGTTAAGATTTTTTTTTTTATTGTGTGCACGATGTGTGGTTGACGGTAAGAAATCCTGCATTAAGTTCGAATTGAAAAAAAACAATCGTTTAGACCTCTTACCCTTTGTAAACAGTATTCGAAACCGACCGAAGTCTCTTTGTCACAACACTGGTCATCGCGGAACAGCATGTTCTCGCAAAGGGACGTAACTCTAAATTCTGACCTCGCTTCGCGTAAAGGAAAATCGCTCGAGTGCGCGGTCCTAGTGTATATATGGTCTTTGCTGCTGTTCTTCGCACCGAATATATCCCGACAAACGACGCATTAGTTGCTTTACGAGTTTTTGTGTTTTTGGAGCAGTTGTGTCGTATAACACATAATGTAGCGTTCAAAAAAGTTTTTCCCCGTGCAAAGCCGTCTCCCCTGCAGGAAATAATATGGGAGTCACCTCCCTGTAGTCTATTTTTAGTCTGGTTTTATAAAACGCGACCGTTGACTGACTTCGCACGCCCGGGGAGTTATGCTAAGATCCGGCCGCGTTAATATATCTGCGTTTTGTGTCAAACATCTTGCTCGGCGGTACTGTACTCCATGCACGTTAACGGTCCGCGTGATTCGGGTGTAATCTTAAGCTAAACGACGTTCCGAATGTTTCCGACTTTGACCGTTTCAGCAGCACCAATGGCTGCGCTCGATTTATCCGCCTGAATCCGTCGGCCGCCACGTGACCGGCAGTCCCCGTGACGTGAGCGGCGATTCGACAGCTTTCGTGTAAATCGAGCGCTTTCGGCTGATCAACATGGCGGCACAATGGATCTTTATTCACTGTTTACAAGGACGCCACACATGAAAAAAGGACGTAAATGTATGTACATGAACAGGATCAAGACTAACATCCAGTCTTGCGACTTAAACGCGCACGAATTTAGAGGCTGATCGAGTTATTCTCGAGACAGGACTGTTGGTTACTTTCTTCGCACCCGTGCTGCTTGCTCGTGCTGGTCCAGCCTTGTTGATGACCTGCTGCGAGTCCTCGTGCTGCCCGCGTGGCCCGAGATGTCGCCGGGTTTGTTGTGTCTGGCGGCAGCTGGGTGACGGTTGACCTGTGACGGGGCTGGAGAGGATGGATTCTCAGCTGCTGGTGAAACCAGCATCTGACGACTTGTGCACGATCGCTCCCCGGTAACATCTCGGCTTTGGGTCACGGGAAGCCTCACGCTTGGCCGACGACATGATCGCGAACGCGTTGCCCCTCGCGATTGCCAGCGAGATTCTCTGGAACAGGAACTGTGTCTGGCGCAGGTCATCTGTCGACAGTGCAATCCGCTGGCCGATCTCTCGGATAAGTTCCGTTGCTGCCGGTCCGACGACTCCGGTCGTTTCAACAGCAAACGGGACGAAGTGGTACCGTTCCGAGATATAGGCGTACTTCCTCCGTTTCGAACCTTCGGCGGTCCGGCAGGCGTGCCCTGGGTCGATGGCAGAGTCTGTCATTGAAGACGGCGCAAAAGAATCAGAGCAGGTGGCGTCCCAAACAAGTGACTTGCCGTTCTTGAATGGGAATACCGTCATGCCGTCGGGGCGTCGCCCATCTCCTCTGTCAAGACCAACCGGTTCCATAACGGAATACAGGCCTGCAGAGTCGAGCGACCGTTTGATGACGTCGTTGAGAGCGGCGTGGCGTGGGAATCTCCCGGCACTGTAGCGGCATGAAAGCGGGTGCAAGCCGTAGGTGTCGACTGTCTTGCCGCATCGACAGGGATGGCTCTGGCACATCTGCTGGCCGAGGCGGAGAGAGACAGCAATCCTGAGCGTCTCGTCGTCTAGGAGGGTGCCGAGAGATGTGGCGGGAATGGCGTGTAACCAGCATCCGCTGTTGGGTTGTGCGGCCGAGCCCAGACAAACCAAACGATGCTGGTTAAGACAGAGATACTATAGTAACTGGATAGCTGTCTGCGCGAAACGCGTCTGCCAGTGCCGTCTCGCGCAGACAACCAGGGCTGAAGCACTGCTCTCTTCCGGTCTAAGTCTGGGCAGGTTCCATTGTCCACACAGCAATAGAATGTAATGGTTATTTCTTGTACTGTGCTTTATCATCTCTATCTGAATTCAGTTGTGCAAAAACATGATGTAATTTGCGGATTGTAGAGTCAGAGGTTGAAGTTGGACTGACAATTCGTTGAATATGAAGTGTGTTCTTTGACGTAGCGTCTGCTTAACAGCACAGTGGAACCATTCCAGCTATATATCCAGCGTCTGTGGGATTAAGAGGGTTTTGACACAACATGTCAGGAAATAACTGTGCAATTGTTGGATGTGAAGCCTACACAGGCCGAAATAGAGGGCTGTCGTTCCACAGAATAATAACACAACGTTCCTGAATGGGAGCGAGCAGAGATACCATAGGTTCCTCCCTTTGCGAGTCATCGCGGGTTAGCGCCAGTGGCGGTATGCGCGCGTCAGAGAGCAGACGACGTATGTTCTCACATGTACTGACTGCTCTGCCGCTATGTAGAAGACAAGTGGAGTGCAATGGTGCTCAGCATTTCACATACGTTTAAGAAACGTTTAGCAGCAGTGTCTCTGACTTGCAACACCATCCTACTTATTAAAAAAATATTTTCTGATTCATAACATCATTGTCAGCTGACTTCATGAAGCGTCGACTCGCTCTTTGTCTCTCGTGTAATATCTCGGTCATAAATGTTACACTCATCTACACTGTTCGAGCTAATGTAGGTATAGATTGACCGTTATGTATAATATATTATTTCAATGCTCATTCTTTCTTTTCAACTACTTATTTTCAGTAAATGCTGCGTACTTAGCTCAAGTATCTCCTCGATTAGCTGCTCCATTCTGTAAACTCGGAAACCGGAAATGATCGTTGCTGTTGGGAAGGCGGAGCTGGGCAGACAGCACTGCAACTATATTTAGACTATACACTGAGAGGTCAAGTCAGCAGTCCATTATATATAGTGTCTCTGGTTAAGACGGGGTCTGAGCTCGTTCGCGACAGCTCGACTGGCAGTGCGATCCCAACTGTGCTGGGATTCCGGGATCTCGGCATATGGGAGCCCCTTCTGTCTCCAACGGCCGAGAGCGTCCTCTGCGTCCACTGGAGATGAATCGTCGTCCGTGTTTCGGCCGAGGATGGCTTTGACAAGCCGCTTGCTGGAGTAGACAATTGTGGTGTTTGCAAGTTACTATAGACAGCGGTAGCGATGATGACTAAATGTGCTGTCTTCTTGGTTTATGGTAAGGTTTGAGGTTATTGTGTAAATTGAACATTTTTATTACCACTACCTGTGCCCTGATAAGTGACTCCTGAGCCTAGGTGCAGTCAAAGACCCTATAATTATACACTAAGACCACGCACTCGAGCGATTTTCCTTTACGCAAAGGGAGGTCATAATGTAGAGTTACGTCCCTTTGCGAGTTCGAACTTAATGCAGGATTTCTCACCGTCAACCACACATCGTGCACACAATAAAGAAAAAAAATCGTAATCTACTTCAATTATCCAGCGGAGATTGCAGCGAGGTGACAAATTAAGGCACACATGAGTCAGCGGAGAACGAATTATCGAATATTTTCAGTGTCGAAGCGTCACAAAACATAAACCCTAGTCTGGTCGTCGCCATCTTGGATCTGCGTTCGCCTCAGAAAACCTGAGAGCGGACCCAGCGGTCGCCGAGTGATCCGCCAGTGACGTCACGTGAACAAATCGAGCGCAACAAAAAACCCGCCGGTGCCCTGTCTCGCCCGCCGGCGGATTCAGGCGGACAAATCGAGCGCAGCCAATAATACCGGTTTACGGCATTGTCTGGATTTCACACAAACGACGGTGAAAATGTAATTTTTCATATTTCATCAACTTTGACAGGAATTTTGAAGTGCGTTTTCATAAGAATAATTCCTTAAATGTGGTCGATTGTACACGCCCATTGTAGTCAATATTAACACTGTTCGATGAATGAAGCTAGTATCACCACAGAGATGTTGCAAAGAAATAACATAGCATGACATAACCTAACAAACATTTTATTCATAAAAAAGGGAATCAACGTTATAAATCACTGGTAGAATAATAACTTACAAACAAAAAATATTTCAAAGTTACAATCGGGAGTTTAAAAAAGAGATGGATTATACTGCAGTTCGAGAATAGTTACAGTTTCGAATATGTGTTGCAGTCAGTATAAAAGATTGCCAGTATATGTCTGTACGTGTTTTAGGGGGACGGAATGTTTGGCTGCGTGGTATGAGACTGGAGTGGAATCCAGCGTGTCTATGTTACTCAAGATGACACGTGTCTCCTTTTGCACTCCAGTGTGATGGATCTGGCTGAAGGTTTCTATGTGTACAAATGATGTTTTGTCTCTTCTTTAGGGGAGAGCGGGGCTGGTTGTAACAATTTTTAAATTACGACTCACCACGCATTACATATTTAACATTTAAGCAACTTTAATCAATCAATCAAAACTAAAAACATTCGTTTTAACATTGAAACTGAAACAATTGTTCAAATCTGCACCGTTTGTCTCCAAGGTGAACAAAACTAACGTAACCCTACTTGTTACAACTTGCCCCACATGTGGGGTAAGTTGTAACAAGTCGTGGGGCTGGTTTTAACACATTGGACATAAAAAGATACTTAATGGTATTCCACGGCATGTACTTGCACAAACAAAGCAAACACAAGTGTAAATGTGCCAGTGACATAATCAGCACATCAGTCTGAGTCATCTGAATCACAGTTTTGACAGATGTAACTGGGTTTTTTCTGTGTTCATTCTTCATGAGACCAATTCTTGCACCTCACACACTGAACCCATTTTTCGTTTGGCATGCTGTTTGAATAGGGTTCACAACAAACCAAACAAAAATCATCCTCAGAGTCTGTGGAAACAGAGTCAGTCTTTTTGTAGCTTAATGTTTTTCTCGACTTTTCTTTCCCTTTCTGTTTCGGCAGTGTGTTTCTACCTCCTGTTCTAATAGGTGCACATTTTCTGTTAGTTTTTTTCCCCGGCTCAGCTTGTTCTTTTCTGGGGTGTCGGTTAAAATTGCTGTCTGTCTACGTTTCCTTCCTCGTGATCCGACCTGCCTTGGAGCTGCTTTGGGGAAGGGCCTCACGTTCAAGGGAAGCTCTGTTGCCTCTATGGGTGTCTGGTGCAGATGTTGGCTTCTGAACAGGCACAACTGCATCATAAAGAGCCCCCGCCTGTTCCCCAGAAAACAAGAGATGGACACTGCCAGTAGAAGTGGCTCCAGGTCGACCAGGGTTCAACACCGTCTCCAGGTGGTTCCCATGACCTGGTGAATGACTGCACTGATGCCAAATGCATTGGACAATGCGGACACTATTAGATCTGACGTGTCATTGTTGTATTGTTTATCTGTGATGTATCTCTGTAGCTCTTCCTCTAAATTTGTGTCTTTACTGCCAAACTTTTCATAAAAAAAACTTGTGGCCCTGCACTTCTTTTGTTAACTTTACACAGAGGTCATTGGTAGAGAGGACTGCAATTCCTTCTGACTCCAAGCATGTCTGAAAAGCGTAAAGAAGACAATGCCCATCCCCACGCACCCTTTTCACCTCCTTGTTCTTTTCCAAAAGGTATCTGTCCATTGGATTCTGAATGTCTGTTCTGTTCGTTGGTTGGGACCCTTGCTGAGTCATCTGCCCATCTGTGGTAGCCAAGCCTGTAGCTTGCATCTGTTGAAGTGGCTGAGCTGCTGGGTTTGATACCAAGTCTTCAGAAGTGCTCCCAGAAGGTTCGGAGTCCTTGGGGGCAGGCCTGTCAGTCACTGCAGATGGTTGGAACTCCACATCTTGGAATATGTCAGGATCATTTGGGCAGATGCCAGACACTCTGAACCCGTTCATGATTTTAGTGGCCATGCATTACGAATCTGCCCTGGGAGGTCATAGATAGTCATGCACTTTTGGTCGTAACACAAGTGGGGCTGGTTGTAACATGTTACAACTAGCCCCTTCTGGTGTGTTACAACTAGCCCCATCCCACTGTTGATCACTGGCCCTAACCCAGCAGCCAACACAGGAAACGAGAAGCAGATTTTGATGGTATGATAACATTGATAAAGCAACAAGCTTTCTTGAACCGTTTCTGGCAGTATTCTAAGCATTAGTGATTTAGAGATACAAGATAATCTTTACAAATTGCAAGAAGTTACTCACCTGCCTGAATTTCGAACTCTTTGATCCCATTCACACATGCATGGATTTCATCCCGCCATTTTTTCTTTGGGAAATGGCCAATGGGTAAAGGGATGCAACTGTCTCAGTCTCAGCAGAAAACTCATAAACAGTGAGGAGTAATGTACCTTGTTACTTCCAACCCGTGTTACTTTTAGCCCCGCTCTCCCCTACCTTGCAGGATGGTCTTGGCCAGCCCACTGCCTCTTGACACGTGACCGTACCACTTCAGCTTTCTGCTTTTCACAATTGAGAACAGATCTTCGTACTGTCCAAATGCTCTCCTGATCCTGTTGCTGACTTCCTCATTCGTGACATGGTCTTTATATGAGATGTTCAGAATCTTGCGGTAGCATCTCATTTCCAGGGCTTGTATCAGTCTCTGTAGTTCAGATGTCAGTGTCCAGGACTCGCATGCATACAAGAATACTAATTATTCTAAATTGATAATACATCTGAGAAATCGGCCTGTCCAGAAATAGAATTAACAGATTCCTATGATAACACAAATAGTGAAGACATAAACCATGCAGATGAGAAAGCAGACAGAGAGGGTGAGGATGACGCAAGCTGACACGCATCTACGTTACCTCATCAAAACCGAGGGAAGGGTGGAAAGGCAGACTGCGACAGACCCGAAGGACTTCGAGGCGGCGGAAAACTCCCTCCCCCGCTGACTGACGGTCTGGCCGACGACCCCATTCGACACAAAGATGTTTTAGAGATGACACTGATGGACACTACAGTGTACCACCAGTGAAGACTAGTAAATCACTTTATAACATTAGGATACTTAGCTGGAATGTGGACGGCTTAACGTCTAAACTTGATGATGCAGAATTTATGAAATACCTGATGATGTTCGATGTTTGTTGTTTGATGGAAACATTTACTTCAGAAACATTTGATTTTTCTATGTGCTTTAGTGATTACCTAGTATTCCATGCTTCTGCGCTTAAGCTGTCGCACCATGGCAGACGTTCTGGGGGTGTTATGATAGCAGTGAAGAAGTCAATTACGGATAATGTTACAAGACTGAAATGCAAGGTTGATAATACAGTCATCCTAAGATTCCCAAACATGAACCATAGAGAAATAATTATGATAGCAGTGTACATACCTCCAATGGACTCTCCATATTATAACGACAAAGTGATAAAATGCAACATAGTGCTACTAGAAGATGTGTTTCTAGAGCTTCAAGAAAACTACCCGAAAGCAACGCTGTTGTTATGTGGAGACTTCAATGCAAGGACGGGTAAATGGAACATGAATCTTGTAGATGACAGTGAAAATGATGAGATCTTACCTGTCACAAGTAAGGATGGAAGTGACGAACAAGGAATATGCCGACACTCACAAGACTCAACTATTAATAGCTTTGGTAAAACTCTTGTTAACTTTTGCAGAGTGCACCGGATGTTCATTGCAAATGGAAGTGTGCATGGTGATACAGAAAGAAAATATACGTACGTTTCACAACAAGGTGCTAGTGTGATCGATTACTGTATTTCTATTGACGAAAGCGATCACATTGCGAAATTTTGCGTTGGGGATCACATCGTTTCTAGTCACATGCCCACAGAGATAATAATAGGATCCGAAAGCAAGGACAACAAAAGAAACTGTAAAGGCACTACTGTCTCCAAATTGAAATGGGATAGGGACAAAGTGCGGGACATTGCAGCAAATCTACAAACTGCTGAGTTTCAGGCTACTGTGCAGCATGCAAGCGAAATTGTTGACAACGACATAGATGAGGCTGTAAAAATGATTGTGGAAAATGTATTATCCAGTGCCGAATGCATGCGACGCAACATTAAAGTGAGCGCGTCAAAAACTAGCGGTCAAAGTAAAGTAAATGGTACGATACAGAATGTCAGCAAGCTAAGCAAATAGCAAAAAAGCTCTTAGTCTTTTCAGGAAAACTCTACACCAGTTAGAGAGGGATGAATATGTTCGACTTAGGAATGAATATTTAAAAAATCATTAGAGACAAAAAGACAGAGTATCAAAGAAATACTTGCCAGTTTCTTGTAAAAAAAAATATAAGAAACTCTTATAATTTCTGGTCACAAATACGCCGTGTTACATGCAGAAAGACAGAACACCCTGATATTGACTTGGACACATGGAAACTTCACTTCCAAAATTTGCTCCGCCCAATCCAGATCCAATCCAAATATATATCTGAATCTGAAAATGCGGTTGACATCACTGAAGAGGAGCTTGATCGTCGGATAACAAACAGAAGAGGTAAAGATGGTGATTAGAAGGATTGCTACTGCAAAAGCAGCGGGCATTGACGAAATACCTGGAGACTATCTGAAGCTGGCATGCGACCAGCTTGCACCCTTTCTTACCCTATTGTTCAATACAATGTATGAAAAACAATATTTCCCCAAAAGCTGGAGCCGATCACTTATAGTGCCTATATTTAAATCAGGTGACAAAGTTGACCCACAGAGCTACAGAGGTATATCATTACTAAACACTCTGAGCAAACTATTTTCATCTGTTTTGACCAGACGCCTGCAAAGGTGGGCGGAAGATAAGAACAAGTTTTGTATAGAACAAGCCGGATTTAGGACGGATCACTCTACGATTGATCACATATTTACACTCTATGCTTTAGCTGTCAAAAATGTATATGGTGTGGGAAGAGGGAAATTGTACGTGGTCTTTGTGGACTATCAAAAAGCCTTTAATTCTGTGAATCGAGCATGTCTCTGGAACATCCTCACACAAGCAAAACTGTCCACGAAGCTAATCAAAATTATGAAAGCAATGTATGCCGAAGTACAAGCGAGTGTCCGATGGAAATGGACCATGTGCTCCGCCGGCGTGAAGCAAGGCGGAATCGAGAGCGCGACAATTTTTTTTATTTTCATCAATAATGTAGCAGATTATGTGAGGACGCATGGAAGACACGGAGTGCAGATGGTCTCTGGTTTGACAGAATTATTCTTGCTTGTATTTGCTGATGATATTGTGCTGCTGTCGACCACACCAGCAGGACTTCAATGCCAAATTAGTAATCTGCAGTACATATATCCAAAGAGCTTGGTCTTACTGTAAATACTCATAAAACTAAGGTAATGGGTTTTCGTCGAGGGGGACACCTAGCGCAAGGGGAAAGATGGCAGCTATATGGGAAGAAACTTGAAGTTGTGAAAGCTTACAAATACCTGGGATTTGTATTTATGACAAAACTATCCATAAAGGGGGCTCTCGAGAATCAAGCAGTAAGGGCCAAACAGAAGACTGTGCCACTCCTGAGAACAATGTGGCGTCTTCGTAGCATGAACCCAGAGGTTTATTTCAGGTTATTTGATGCTCAAATACAACCCACATTATTATATGGTGCAGAAATTTGGGGTCTATATAGACAAGAGAATGTGGAAAAGACGCACATGTTTGCTTGTAAAAGATTTTTAAACTTAGAAGCTAGATCTCCAAATAGTATGATATATGGAGAAATGGGAAGATACTCTTTGTCTGTAAATAGTACGATGAAAGCAATTAAATTCTGGTTGAGAATCAGCGCTATGCCTATTGACAGGTTATCCAAACAGGCCTATCTTATGCTGCTGAAATCAAACATACCAGAAAGATTCAACTGGCCTTACGCTGCAAAAGAATGTTTAAACAAATGTGGTTATGGTTTTGTGTGGCAGAACGGTGGAACCGCAGGCGGGGTAACCTTTCTACGATATCTAAAACAAAGACTCCAAGACTGCCTCTATCAGGAATGATGTGCCAAACTTGGCAGCAGTCAACGATTCTCGATATACAAGACTTATAAAGACAAACGTATAGCTGAGAAGTATCTCAATGAAATAAATATTAAAAAATTCAGGGATGTATTTGTCAGATTTAGATTGGGAATAAATGAACTAAATATAAATAAACGATACACTAATGTCCAAGTGTCAGATACCAGGTGCCCATTTTGCCCAAATGAAACTGAAATTGAAGAACATTTTCTGTTCAAATGCTATAAATATGACGAAATTAGAAATAAATACATAACAAAGTATACTCAAATTACTGTCCATCCAACATTGAAATATATGGTCAATGGCCGTGGTGCATGTAAAACAAGAGACTCTGAAACTGCGCAACCAGGCGGTAGAAGAAGCTCATCAACTAC